>CAJNOI010000154.1:28203-91134 GCA_905250115.1 Adineta steineri
ACCCAAACCCTCACCCACACCCACATCCATACCCAAACCCTCACCCATACCCACATCCATACCCAAACCCTCACCCACACCTACATCCATACCCAAACCCACACCCACACCCTCACCCACACTCACACCCACACCCTCACCCTCACCCACACCTATCCTCAAGTTGATTTTTCAATTCCTATGGAAATTGCTCTTCAAAAAACTACATGATAAAATATATGAGAAGAAGTAAATTTGCACGAGGTGTAAAAGGACGAAGTGTAATGGGACAAGAGATAATTAGGACGAATTGTAAAGAGACAAAATGAAATCGGACAAATGGCATTTAGGCCGAATCGTGCCGGACGAATAGTAAGGGACGAACTGTCGTTTACCGAAATGAACGGTCACCGTAAAATTATACTCACTGACACGTTTGAGATTGACTTTGTTTGGACCAGATACCACGATTGAGAACTCTCCTTGAACATGTGTACTATGCGTTGTCACAACCAAAATATATGTTGTGTTCGACTGAAGCTGGGTAGAGACTTTGAACTGGTTGTTATCACAACCATCATCATTCTCTAAATGCAAATTCATGGATGGATTGTTTGGATCAAAATTGTCCTTGTAGATATAGCCATATGTATTGATATTGCTGTCGCTACGAACATTATAATAGCCGCTCTCATATACATTTATTCGAATGGCTTCGTAATAATAATCTGGCATTTCACAAACACTATTACGCGAATACATTTGACTAGCTTCATTAAGCATCGATGAATACATCGACTGAACAACTAATGCCATATCTACTCAACGAGAAAAGAAACATAATCAAGCCTGCTAGAATATTTATAGACTGGAATACTATTAAAAGTTGTTTTTCTTTCATGATACATGTTCTTCAAAAAAATATTTGATGAAGAGGCTTTGATAATTATACTCAGATTATTTTTAGTAGAGAAACAAAGAAAAGCAATAATAGTTATTTGATGTCACTCGTGAAAAAGAATACCGAATACATTTCTTTGATTCTTCTCATTGTAAAATTTGTTGTAGATGCCGTGAGGCTATAAATGGTAACGACACGAATAAAAAGTACGTTAGGGTTCCGAACTGGCATTGAAGTTGAACGGACAGCTTCAATAAAATCTATGACAACCGTCCACTCTGTCAAAAAAGTACATGTCTTGAGAAATTCTGCGCACCTAATTCGAAGCTTTGTTGAACTGTATGGGAATATATTGTGTTTTACGAAGAAATGTTAACGAACAGAGTTGTATTCTAGTTCTTTGTAAAAAAAACTCACTCAATTATCCGATAATCAATAAAACCGATCGCGAAAATTTGTCACTATCGACTAAAGAAAGTTTCAAGGCTGAAACTTTTTTTCATATATTGATTACAATAGAATCTCACTTCAGTTGCTAGCGACTGTTGCAAAAGTTCTTGGAAAAAAGTCATACTATATACCTCCGCAATTCGAAAGGCTAAAAGTCTTAATGCTTTTTCAACTTGTCAGTAAACGTTTTTTTGTAGAGGACGATAAGTTCTTTCAAATCAAAAAATTAGGACTTCTAGCCCTTAGAATAGCGGAGATATATGGTTTGACTTTTTTCAAGAAACTTTTGCAAAAGCCGTTATTTGTGATGAACATTTATTTTTTACCCAAGACCATTAATTTGTAAAGACTGTAAAAGTTGACGAAACGAGTACTATAAAAAAACGCTTTTTCCAATGCTAATCTGAATATTCTTCGTTCTTATGGACGTCTGTAATAGTATATTCCATTATAATAAACGGTACACTTTAAATAATTTGAACTTCTCGTAAAGCAGCTTCACTGATGAAAATGTATCAGTGTCTGTATGACTAAGAAGGAAGAAACGTTAACAACCACCAGCCCTATGTCATCTCTATTTCAGATGTAAAGGTATGTGAGAATGTTGAGTCAGTGACTGATCTGTCTTAAGCATCCAGATCGATCTTCATGAAACCTTCAAAATCTTTTGCAAAAAAAACTATAGAAAGAGCTAAATTCTAATGAAGGCGGGTGTGGTTGCTTTTCAAAAGAAAACTTGTTATTTTTGTTAATATTTTTTCGAGCGAAGAAACTGCTTCTACACATATTGTTCTCTGTTTAGTAAAATTTTATTTAATTTCGTCAGAGGATCAAGGATCGAAATTGAGGTTAGAAACATTTTGTGAGTTTTTTTCGTTTCTCTCTTGATCACTGGTGAAACAGTGAAAACATACTCACTGATACGTTTGAGATTGACTTTGTTTGGACCAGATACCACGATTGAGAACTCTCCTTGAACATGTGTACTATGCGTTGTCACAACCAAAATATATGTTGTGTTCGACTGAAGCTGGGTAGAGACTTTGAACTGGTTGTTATCACAACCATCATCATTCTCTAAATGCAAATTCATGGATGGATTGTTTGGATCAAAATTGTCCTTGTAGATATAGCCATATGTGTTGATATTGCTGTCGCTACGAACATTATAATAGCCGCTCTCATATATGTTCATTTGAATGGCTTCATAATGATCTGGCATTTCACAAACACCACTACGAGAATACATTTGACTAGCTTCATTAAGCATCGATGAATACATCGACTGAACAACTAATGCCATATCTACTCAACGAGAAAAGAAACATAATCAAGCCTGCTAGAATATTTATAGACTGGAATACTATTAAAAGTTGTTTTTCTTTCATGATACATGTTCTTCAAACAAATGTTTAATGAAGAGGCCTTAATAATAATACTCACGAGGGAACATCCCCAACTTGAGGGTGTGGGTGTGGGTGCGGGTGTGGATGTGGATTGAATGTAAAATGCATGAAGTAGCAACACCCACACCCACACCCTTTTTCAGAAAATATTTGTACTGATACATACAGAAATGAATACCTTTAATAAATTTCTTTTCATATCAGAATTTTTATAGAAAACTAATCCTGCTATAAAAAGATAGAATATTGTATTAAACTACTTTAATACTTACCACAAGAATCTTTCATCGATAAGAATTTTTGAATTCGATGATTTAATGAATCAGTAACAAATATGTTTCCATAACTATCAAAACTAAGACTAGATGGATTTGATAATTGATTAGATTGTGATCCTTTCCCATAACATCCAAATAAACATCGAAAACCATTCAAGCTTGAACCAACAATGCGACCATGAAGCTGATCTACAATGAATAAATACTTCTCAGCATCTAATATAATTTCAGTTGGACAATTAAGTGTGATTGCTGGATGTAGTGATGGACTTCCAGCCACTGTGATACCATTTGATTCTTTCGACTGGAACAACTGAACACGGTTATTGTAACAATCTGCCACATATAAATCCAAATTCACATCGACAAAGATCCCACGTGGAAGATTCAAATGATTCGAGGCCGATCCTCCAATACCTATTCCAGCAGCAACACGATTTGAAGTCGTCAGAGGATCATTTAATGATCTTTTCACTACTTGATTACGATTAGGCATTGAACAATAAAGATTATCATTGATATCGACAAACAAACCAGAACATGATGAGTTGACATTCATCACTGTGACAAAGACATTTGTTTCTGCTATCCATTTCTGTACTCGACCATTCTTCTCACTATCATCAATATAAATATCACCATTTGATGTCACGAAGAGCGAGTTCGGTTCTGTAAAATTACCAGGAATGATCTTTGCTGGATTGACACTTTGTTCATGCCATATTACAATTGTGTTATTTTCTCTATTAGCGACATAAATTGTGTTGTTTGTGTTCACAAAAATGGCGCGAGGCCATTGACCAACAATCGATCGATTAGCAAATGCAATTCCATTGAAATTCCAAGTGGCATTTGGGCAAAACTTTGGCTGATTGAATGAAAGAACTAAAAACAGGGAAAATATAAAGAATATCAGATAATTACTTTAAACGTAATGAAATTGCTAATTTATATATTCGCAGAAGAAAAATAAAGCTTCTTCAAAAGAGATTTTTCATGAAAAAGACATTTACAAATGTTTGTTAACATTGATTTTATTAATGATTTTTATTAATTTTCATATGAAATATTTGTTGAGACACAAGTTTCAGCTTTCAAACATTTATTCAAAGTTTCTCAAACTTTTTTTGAAAAATACGTAAAGTTAGTTTAGAAACGAAATCAAACAGAAACGATCAATGTTCGTATGCTACCTCAATTGTTTATATTATCGGAAATATAACTGGATTTATCTTAGTAAATTTCATTAAGAAAAAAAAAATAATGTCACCACATGTCATATAGGTACTGAATGAAAATGAGAGAAAAAATATGATTTAGTATGATCCTTAAAAATTCCTTTTTTCTTTCTATAGATATTCTTCATACACATTCTCGCTCGAAGATTTCTTATCTCAAGAAATTTCAAAAGGGTCATCAAAAATCACAATATTTCGTCTTTGATTAATATAAATAAAATAAATCTTTCTTTGTAATCTTAATAGTATTTTACAGATTTCAATGTTTTTCCTGAAAAACAAAGAACAAAACAAGAAAATCTTTATTTTCATGTGAAAAGAATAAATAATTCTCTTGAAACAAAAGCAATCATTATCAAAACATCTTCAAGAAAAAGCAAAATAAATATTGGTAAAACTAACAAATCTCTTATCAATCAGAAAACCTTTTTCTCATTGAAATTTAGAAATATAAACAAAATTTTGATGATTGACTTATGTAAGATTTTTATTTAAGAACTATCTAAAATAGATTTGATTAAAAATCAATTTTTCTTATTGATCATCTTAAATAAATGAATTTGATTAAACAAATAAATATTTTTATTCAAAATCAGCTGAAGAGATTTTATTTATTTTATTAAATAAACAACTTTTTTCTTTTGTAGAAAATATTCTTTGTTTACAATTAAAGATATAATAACATATATATATCTCATTAACAATTACATATATCACATTATAGATTGTCTTCAACTATTCAATATTGCTTTCTGCAATTACATATGATGATAACTATCCAAAGAACAAATCATCAATCAATCATTTCGTTATGAGAAAACTCATTTTTTATAATATTTCATATTGAAATTTATCTCTCTCAAAGAGAAACAATGACTAAATTGGTTTTCCACAAAAAAAGAAGAAAATTAGTTGTTAGAATTTTGATATTTTATTTGTTCTATTTTTCTTGAAATTAAACATATCGAAATATGAAATATGAAGTTAAATAATAGAATAATTTATATTAAAACTATATCGACAAAGGTATGAAAAGACTTTATTTCGATAAAAAAACTGTTTCATTGATGAAATATTTTTTGAGACATATCAAATAAAACATGAAAGCCCTTTCTACCACTCCATTAAGAACAGAACTTTTTCCTTGTCTACTCTTTAATCTCAACAAATAGGCGAGGATTATTTGCCTTCGGCCATTGACACATGGCTCTGTCTAACTTGAACACTTTATTTCCTTACACACATTCTGTTACACATTGGCTTAATTAATCTTTCTCAACCACTTTTTTCTTTCATTTTCAATAATTGAAAATTTCAATATTGAAATGTGTTTAATAACTTCTGTTACTCATCTATTCACATTTCTTCATTTTATTCAACTTTTCTTCGACTTACCAAAAGAATCATTCATCAGTAAAAATTTTTGAATTCGATTATTCGATCGATCAGTAACAAATATGTTTCCAGCGCGATCGAAACTCAAACTAAATGGATCTTTCAATTGATTAGATTGTGAACCCTGTCCATAACATCCAACTAAACAACGAAAGCCATTTAAGCCTGAACCAATAATGCGACTGGTGCTTAGATCCACAATGAATAAATATTTCTCAGCATCTAATACAATTCCACTGGGACAATCAACTGTAATTGTTGGATTTGGTGATGTATTTCCAGCTACTGTGATACCATTTAATTCTCCTGACTGGAACAGCTGAACTCGATGATTTCCACAGTCTGCCACATATAAGTCTAGATTCACATCGACAAAGATGCCAGCGGCATATTTGAGTTGATTCGGGGCTGATCCAGGACTACCCGTTCCAGCAGCAACACGATTTGAAGTCATCACAGCATCATTCAACGATCTTTTCACTACTTGATAATGATCGTACATTGAGCAGTAAAGAGTATCATTGATATCGACAAACAAACCAGAACATGATGAGTTAACATTCATCACCGTGGCAAAGGTATTTGTTTCTGTACTCCATCTCTGCACCCGACCATTCTCCTCGCCATCGTCAATATAAATATCACCATTTGATGTCACGAAGAGAGAATAGGATTCTGCAAAATTACCAGGAATGATCTTTGTTGGACTGACACTCTTTTCTTGCCATATTACAATTGTGCTATTTTCTTGATTAGCGACATAGACTGTATTGTTTGTGTTCACAAAAATGGCGCGAGGATCTTGGCCAACAATCAATTGATTAGCAAATGTAATTCCATTGGAACCCCAAATGGGTTTTGCAGAAAATGTTGGCTGATTGAATGAAAGAGCTAAAACGAGAAAAATATAAAAAAATATTACACAAGAACTGTAAACGAAATGAAATTGTTAATTTATGTTTTTTCTTGGAAAAATTCATTGAGATCAATTTTGGAAACATTTCTATGATTGTTGTTCTATTTTCTCGGATGATTTGTAAATATCAACTTACAAAGGGCTGATTCATCGAAAAAGATCAACTTTATTTATTGATTTTTTGTTGTTGTGAAAGATAAAGAAATATGTTCGATCTTTGAAAATATATGATTATTATTGTAGACAAAAAAAATAATCAAATCATTTTTTTTTTGTTCAAAGAAAATGAATTCGAAGAAAAGAAAAACAATTGTTTAGAATGAAAATCACTTTATTGACATTGATTGAAATCCAAACAAAATGTCTTTGAAATTCAAAATCAATTCTTATTTTCATATCAAAAACATTGTAAATTTATTGATGTTAAATCATTTCAAATACATACCATCATCTTTGTTAACGATCTGCATTCATCCAATGGCACCGTTATCATCGTTTACAAAAACCTACTAAATCTTATCACCATCTATATTCTCACTCAGTTTTTGTGCTCTGTAAATCATACTTTCACTCATTCACATTCGAAGAACATCCATAACGCTATTCAATACTCATGAAAAGGGGAAATTTGCGAAAGTCGCCGAGACTGGCGATTTTATATTTTGTTATACAGTACAGATTTTGAAAATAATTTTAGATACAAAATCAAAAGCGTCATCATGGTTTTTACTATGAAATAATATGCCATGTCTAGAAATAACCGATCGATCTATTTGTTTTTTCTCAATGAACGATTTAGAGACTCCTCTAATGTGACACACATATAACTTATATTTCATCACTGATAGTTATGGCAACCTTTTATAATTTCAACACAGTTCAACAATAAAATAAATCGCTATAGAGAGATACATCCTCTGAATGAGTGAGGTTGAAGTTTGGAAGAGATGAGAACCATCACTTTAGAAAATATAATAGAAATTTCCTGTCAAGTTCTATAATCTATTATTTGACTCTCTTTTGTTCAACTAAAACTCTAGTCAATAATGTCATTTGTGTGCAATAGTTGATCTTCAATATGTGATAAATAAAAGTATTTACCTGATGTTTCATTGTTAAGAATGAACAAAAAAGTAATAATGAATATGTAGATATTCCACATTATTCAACAAGATTTGCTCTTTAATAAATTAGGCAACTGATGAAATAATCTTCTTCTTCTTTGTCTTCGATGAAAACAAAATGACACTCATTGTATATTTTCGCTGTACTTATATATCCCTCTTTCTCTCTCTCTTTTTTCTCATTTATTTCTTCCAAGATAACAAAAAGAGAAAAAACTAGTAATCTTGAGACGGTTTCATCGTAGATAAGTGAAAGCATTGATTTCAGATTTGATTAATGAACAAAATTGTTTATTTAATTTGATATTTTTCATTGAATTTCATTGGTTTCGAAAGCACAGAATGAAATTTTAATTCGAAATGATTCTTTTGTTTTTTGAATTTTATAGAAAAAACTTTAATTTTAGTAAAGAAGAACATAATGAAGAGAAAGAAAAATTAATCAATATCGATGTCAATCATCGGACATGTTTTTAATAAAAATACGATATTAAAAATCATTGTCAAGAAATCATTGACGTCAATGAATAAATCATGATCAGTTTGATATATTTTTATTTAAACCTGTCAAATAATTTGCTTTGTCAGAGCTCATTTTTAATAACGTTCTTTATTTCTCTATGCGCAATAAGTATCGATGAGAAAAAATTCCTTCTTTGAGTATTTTGATCTGTTTTCAAATAAAAACTCACTAGGTATATAAAAAGCCGAATTGTTCATCGCTATACGATGGATTTTTCTGAAGAGCATCAAAACGATACATGAATTGAACTTGAAATTCAACATATGCAAAAGCAAATCTCTGAAAATAGACGGATCTTATCAATTAGCTGCAATAGTTCTATTGAAATATAGTCAAAGTCGTGAAACTTAGATCAATAATCTAATATTCTTCATAATGTGGTAGCGACGAGGTCTCAAGCACGATGCACATCTCTGATTCAAATTCATTCTTCAACCAGAGATGAGAAATGAATCGGTGGTGTGGGTGACTCATAAGGAAATGATCATCTTCTTAGTCTCACACAAGTTTTCACCCTAAGAATTTTTGAGGGTGTGGGTGCTGTTGAGTGTAGGTATGAGTATGGGCGTGGGTGTGGGTGTGACTGTAGGTGTAGGTTTAGGTATGAGTATGGATGTGAAAGTGAATAGAAAGAGTAGACACCCACATCCTCCAGATGCAGATCTCTATTCTATATTCATTAGAAGTTAGTCAAAACATTTCCACGGCCAGCTATTTCTCAAATGCACATTATATAGCAGAAATCATTAAAAAAAACAACTGTTAACGGAGAGTCTTCTTATGTGTTCGATACTTTAGTAGGAAAAATGTTTCATCAATAGAAAGAATGATTGTTTCTATGAAATGATAAATAGATACGATAAAGGTGAATTAATTTAAAATAACTTAAAACATAAAGGAATAAGCAAATAAAATTGAGAAGAAACCTTTTTTTTATCGAGTAATATTGTATTACATTGTAGATAAGAATAAGTAGGAAGTAAGGGAATAAGAGAAGAAAAGAATTACGATGGAGTATATAAATAATAGTCCAACTACAATATTTTTTTCATCGATACTATTTTACATTTAGACGATTATTGAAAGACTAGCAATATGTTTCTTCATTTTCTCTTTATGTTTTCAATAGCTTTTATTAGTATAACACATGGAGCAATGGATGTTAATGCTTTAGCACGATGTATTATGTCTGAAGCATCAACTGGTAATAGAAATGAGCAGATAGCTATTGGTTTTGCCTGTCAAAGGAATAGAAATCATGCATCTAATCAACCTCCAACATATAATGTCACCAAACTGGCTCAAGATATTTTAGCAGGAAAAATAAATGATATAACAAATGGAGCAAATCATTGGTATTCACCTCGTTCAATGCCAAGTGAAGCAGAAAAACCAAGATGTAAGAAACCTTTTGGTGCAGGCCGTATGGATTGTAACGGAGGATTGGAAAAGTCATGTGGAAAAAGTCGAAATTATAAACCTGGATGGGCTAAAAATCGCAATCCAGTATATATTTCAAATGTGCGTGATTGCTATTTCAAGTTTTTCTTACTCTAAGTTTTCCTTATTGTCTTTATGAACTTTTTCTGATTATAATAAAATACATCGGAAATTTTCATTTCAACGAAAAAAAAATATTTTGTTATAGGTTAGAACTAAAGTCATATTGAGGGTGTGGGTGAGAGAGAAATATTCACACTCACACTCACTCTCGAGACTTCTACTATCTCAGTCAATTTTTATAAAAGTTGTAAAGATCGAGTTAGAAGTGGTCAAATATTCTGTTATTGGTTGCACCATAACTCTAGCATAAGGTATATCTCTAATGCACATTTTACGGAAAATATCCTACGAGATGCAAAGTTCCACATATTCTGAAACCTAAGTCAGTGGTATATATATCGGCCAACATCGCTAGTTTTTTTATTCATTTATACATGCCAGATTCTTTTTTTTACCCGTTTTACTTTTAGTTGAATGTTTTTTAATAGAAAATATTTTAGTAACAAAACAAAAAAAAATTTGCATCCTTCCTAACATCTAGATATGATTTGTTAACTAAGTTATATTTTAATGTTCGTCTGTTTCGATGATTGCTTTTTTCTGTTTGCGAAGCCGTTGAATTGTATTATAAAGAGTGAATGGTTCTCGAATAAATGACATGGTTAAAGAAAGCATACACATGAGCCATAATTTTACGCAATGGAAATAACTATTGATCGTATTAATAGTTACAGTCGACTGATGATTGTTGTTGATTAAATCTCTTAGCTGATTCTGTTCGATCATTGACAGATTTAGTCGATGATCGTCTTCGACCACTAAAAACTGTACGTTATCTAGTGATAATTGTTGTAACGGTGTTAATACGCCTAAAGGTACAGTTGTGTCATTTTTTCCAGCTACAAGGGTGGGGTGGCTAGGATGTGGGTGTGGGTGTGTATTCTTCTCATTCATTACCCAAATCTATACTCTTAACGGGTATTAAGGAATATTCCTCGTTGACTTATTAGTTCTCATAGTAATCGAATAAAACGGTAAACTGAATTGGTCAAGTATTTTATGCGTAATTCAACTTTGTTTTAATGTATGATCATTAAGAAACTCATACACAAAGTTGATAGTAGAGTTCAGGTTTTTAAATAGGCTATATGATTTCTAGGTTTGTGGCGGGCTAGACCACAATCTCAAACAGATTGTCTATGAGCACTATCTTTTGAGAATAGAACAAAATTACTAATTCTTTTAGATAGGCAATGCATTTATGCACTGATATAATGAAATCGTGTATATATTCAAAGTGTAATTAATTTTCGTTGAACCATTTAATGATCTTTTCAAGTATCTCTGTTGACGTCCCTTCACCATTGATTACATGAATGGTCTCTATCCGGCGATAAATATTATCTAGTCTTGAACGAAATTGCAAATCAGATGCCAGTTTTTCTTCTTCTATATTAAGTGGCAACGATGAATGGCGAATGCGAATTCGTCGACAACGCTCTTCCTCATTCAAATATATGTATACGATGTGTGAAGGGCGGATGAGATATGAAGGCCAAATCAGATGTTCGTCAATAGATGTTATATCTGATTGATGAGCTAGTTGGTAGGCTATTGTAGATGGCCAATATCGATCGAGAATCACTACACTATTGTCCGGAGTTGAAAGAAGCTCGTGGGACACCATGATGTTGCACAAGTTGTAAAAATTTCGTTTCACTGTTTCAGTTTGTCGATCAAAATATGGGCGAAACAAGAGTAGAGCTGGAGGCACAGACGGAATTAAACGAACATCGGGAACAAGTTGCGAATGCAATAGCTCCTTTGTCAATGTTGTTTTTCCAACCCCATCGAGTCCTATACAGAATTTCTATATACATTATATATATATATACATATGTAGTCCGCTTACCTTCGAGATTGATACACCGAGCAATTGTCTTATGGTTAATATTCCGTTCATTTGACAAATCGTTGCGCACTTTCTCCAGTATCGAGAGAAATGTAGAACTATTTTGAAAATCCTTTGACGATTCCACGTGATCCCATAGTGTCTGCACAATATCTTTCGACATTCCGTATTAATCTAGAAAAGGGAATACTATTTTTGAATAGATTCAGTATTGTATTCCTTATTGCTGAAAAGACCGTGTTGTTTCATATGTTAAAACTTTCCAAACAAACCTCCATGAACGGAAACGGTCAGGTATCCATCATTTAAGATGCATTAGATAACCGCTTACGTATACTATGTACAGTTACCTTATATATCCGCCTTCCATATAATAACAGTTTATTGAAACGTAGTCATTCACAAATGAACATGTTTAATCGTGAAGATATCTGAATAAAATATTAGTCTATGATGTTTAGAAGTTTGTATTTGTGTATGCATAAGAAAGAATAAAGAGCAGATTGTCACACTCCGTTGAAAAATATGTTACTAACTCTTCTACACAGATGCAGTTTTGTTTCAAAAGACTAATTTCTTGCCGAAAAATGTTGGAACTCTATCTAAAAGGATAAGTAATAAAGCTTATTTGTAACAAAATTCTCTGCAATATGAAGACAGTACGCACGACGGAGATTAATCTTGAATTATTGTTTTTTATTGTGATTTATATAGCCATTTTCATTTGAACAGCACCATGAGGACTGTATTCATGGATTTTAAAATCATCGGCTTGAAATTCATCGATGTTGTCACATTTTTTTGAAATGATTAGCGTTGGAAAATGCTGAGCTTTTCTCTGCAATTGTTCTTTTAGTGGCTCTATATGATTTAGATAGACATGAGCATCGCCCATTGCATATATGAAATCACCTGGTGTTAAATGGCACACGCTGGCTATTATGTGGGTGAGAAGTGAGTATGAGGCAATGTCAAACGGAACACCAAGACCCAAATCACAAGAACGTTGAAACATAAGACAGGAGAGCTCCTTATCGGGTGACACATTAAACTGGCAAAGAGTAGGACACGGTGGTAAGACCATTTCAGATAACTGAGATACATTCCATGAAGACAGAATGAGACGACGCGAATTCGGTTCAGTTTTTATTAAGTGTATGAGTTGAGCGAGCTGATCAATACCTTGATTTGTGTAATCCGTATAACAGCTGATATACGGAGCCCCCCAATGCCGCCACTGAAAACCTAGATTAAAATTATTTTTTAATTTTTTTGGCATTATTTAACAATGACTGCAAGGGTGGGTGTGAGTGGCTTAAGTTACTATCTTTATCGCCCATACACACACCCACCCTCAAAACATATCCATTGTAGTAGAAAAGGAAAGAAAATAAGATAAAACAATGGATATCGTTTCACATTAATTTTTCTGATCAATTTTTCTAGTGATACGTCGTAACCAAAACTCAAACTAATACGATGTCAAAATCAATATTTTCGATTCCAAAACTAGATCATACCCAACAGGTCGAAATGAGGACTTTTCGTATTGGGGCATATATTAGTTTGAAACCCATATTGAAGTTATTATCCTGCATCTACTGTATATTTTCTTCACATTTGTAGCGTTCTGATTATTCTCTATAAGTAGTAGTGATACGCTTTCGTCAATAAATGATGAAAGACTAACGCTATTTCTAATCAAAACGAATGTATTTACCGTATATAGGACCGAGATCACCTTCGTCACGTTGCGTGAAACCCTGCTTGTCGAGAAACGCTCTTGATCCATGATCATTCCAAATTTTAACACCTTTAATGTCGAGCAATTTTGAATCAGTCTTTCCACCAATCATCCATATAAGTTCCTCAACAATGCCCTTCCAAAACATACGTTTAGTTGTAAGCAGCGGCAGTCGATTGTTTCGTAAATTGAATTTCATGTTTTGCGGACCAAAGATTGAACGAGTACCAACACCAGTCCGATCGGTTTTTTGCAAGCCTTTCTCGATTACTTGACGGACTAGATCTAAATACTGCGTTTCTTCAGCATTCTCTGTTAGCAAATTTTCGTAAGAAGCAAACATCTGAAACATTGGAACCGACGAATAGAATATGATTGTGGATTGTGGGTTGTCTCTAGGTTCTATATTCACACCCTCTACAACATGTGGAGAATGTATGGTTCGAGATTAGTATTTCGTTTTTTTATTTTACTAAACTAAGATGAACAATCAATGTTTTTGATTCTCAATAAGCCGATGCACACTCGCAGTTTTCACTCCCATTCTCTTAGCGCGTTATGATGCGGTCGACTGTTATAACTACCTTGATGTAACTAGTTCTAGATGCGCTGGGGAGGAAGACAATTGATAAAGAATATATCTAATGTAACAAGTGTCCTAGGGCAAAGACAACAGCGCCGCAAACTATCAATCCAGAAATGTGTAGAAATAAGACCAAAAGTAAGGCAGTAAAACGCTGTTTCCGTCTGTCGCAGTGATTTACATGCAGGTCAACGCGCAAAATAATGTTATGGATAAATAATAAGAAAATAGTATATTACAGTGAGTTCTCCTTTGACCAAGATAACAATGAAGATGAGTATCGGGTTACTTTTCATATTTCAAACGAGAAAAACAACAAAAACACGTCTGTTGTGAAGACATGGAGAATGAATAGTGAAACGACTGAAATATCGAAAGAAACGGCACACTTTCTTTTTTTATTTCATAAATACATCGTCGATTAGCCGGCTTATCGTGAAAGCTTTAACATTATATTAGAAGCATTTGATGAGAAAAATAAAAACGTGTCACTTGTTTTCATTGCAACAACCAAACAAAAATTTATTGTTTGGCTGATTTTTCTGAGATTTTAAGTTTCATTTGAAATATCGGGTTATAGTTAGTTCTTATACGCAGTCACGCAGAGAGATATCTTCGTTAATAATCATCTTGAGGGTGTGGGTATGGATATCCATGGCGTGTAATTATTATATCTACACCCGCACCCATTCGACAAATTTTGTTAATAACACTACTACAAAACGCTTACTTTGATATATGGTTTTTGATTAATGAAAAGAGATGTATAGCGACGAAAAAATGGGATATTTATATGCTTTTTCGAAAAGTCCGTCTTTCTTTACTTATTATTCTCCCTTTCCAACTTTCATATTGACACAACAAAATATACCCATTATAAGTATATATAACAGAACAGAAAGAAGAATATCTACCTTGATGGATATTGGGTACAGGCGATATCCCTAATGAGAACCTGTTTTTCGGAGATGTTGGTTGTTTTCTGTCCTCGGTGGGTGTATTATAGATATAATATTCATATTCACACTCACACCCTCAAGATATTTATTACAGTGTATGCATAAAAAGAATATTAATGGATCAAAAATGATTTGCTTTGAGAATAAAAGTTCATTATAGTTGTCAAAAAAATCAGAATAATTAGTATTAATTTTCTGAATAACTATTAGAATTAGGAGGAGTAATCTATCATTAATATAAACAATTTAAGATATGAGTGATTGAATAGTAGAAAATACACCCACACGCTCACCCTCAATCATAAATCATTAAGAGTTATAAATAATGATGAAATATTATGATAAACTGAATCGAAATTTGCAAATATTTCTTTCATTGATATGAAAAAAAACAATCAATGTCGTCTATTTTATTACTAAATATTGAATGAAACCAAATTGGTGAAAAAAACAACAGATTATATTTTCTAATGATTGAAGAATTACGATTAATCGACAAATCAATCCAAAAAGTCAACAAGGGTGTGGGTGTGGGTGTAGACACAGACTAGCGAAGAATACATTGTTTACACCCAGATCCACCAACCCACATCCCTTAAGACTAGCACAGGATGCGACAAAATATACCAGCAGTCGAAATCGAAGTGTCGATGGTATTCTCTTCAAAACGAGTTTCGAAGAGAAAGAGAACCCATATAACTAACATTCGCGTCATTCATTTTTCAAATCGACAATAAAGTATCTGAGATAAGGACATTTCTTATTTATAACCATATTTGTCGAAATAATGCTCCATCATTACTTCTCAACACGATTGCTTTTGGTGAATAATCATTGAAATAGTCATTCATAAAACTCAATAGCTCACATACTTGACTCTTTCTCTCTTACTATAAATATTCGATGAAAAGCAGTACTTACTTCGCATTATCGACATTGAAGAGCAAAGATGACATTAAAACGCATAATACTTTTGATGACTGTGATCGAAGTAGTGAATGGATATGATATTGACGCTGGCTTAGCGCGTGGTCTAATTTCCAACGATTCACTTCTCATCCAACTCAAATCAAATGATAACATGCATCTTAGTGATTATCCTGAAGATTGTGCTGCAATTTATCTCAATGCAATAGCATCCCAACAACACGCCCTCACTGGTGTGTATGAGATCTGGCCAAGACAAGGTTTGAACTCTCGCTTTTCTCATCTTCTCTATTGTTTGTATACTGATTATCATTCTCACTACTGAAAGGAGCGTTATTCACTAAGTGACTGAATCGAAAACGGGCAGATATTCGCTTCTTTGTTCATAACACTCACATATACAGCCATCTGATTACCAATGTCCATACAGAAGTACGAGAGGAAAAGATGGAGGGATAAGAGACAATTTCATTCAACAGAGGGATAAAGAAAAGGAAGTGTGAATTCCATTGCAATAGACAGCTTTCAGTAGAGGGCTTAACGACGCTTTCAATGCTTTATTTGTAGGTAAACCAATACAAGTATGGTGTGATATGGAGACAGATGGTGGTGGATGGACAGTCTTTCAGAAGCGAGGTGATTTCATTCCACAAGAAGACTTTTATCGAACATGGCTGGAATATAAGCGAGGTTTTGGAGATCTTCATCGACAATTTTGGCTCGGCAATGATCGTCTGTCAATGTTGACTAACCAAGATCTTTATCAGCTAAGAGTTGATCTGGAAGATTTTGATGGACAAAAACGTTTCGCTCAGTATTATAGTTTCCGAGTGTCAAATGAACAAGACAAATATCGACTGTCACTTGGATCATACACCAAAGGTGATGCAGGAGATTCTTTTACTTATCATAATGGTATGCCGTTTTCAACCAAAGATCAAGATAATGATCCACATTCTATTTCATGTGCTCAAATGTTCAATGGAGCATGGTGGTATCATAGTTGTTACTTGTCAAACTTGAATGGTGGATATTTGCGTGGACACCATCCGAATATTAAAGGCACAGGAGTGAACTGGGAATCATTTAGAGGCGATCACTATTCATTAAAGACATCAGAGATGAAAATTCGTCCTATTTGGTTCAAGCCTTGATTTTTCTCGTTGTCTTTCTCTGATATTCATAGACTATTTAGGGTGTGGGTGTGGGTGTGGGTTTTACAGTCTTCTGATACTCATACCTTCACACATGCACACTCACTCTCTCCCACACCCAAACTCATTAAAAAAAATTTTACTTTCTGTTTCTTCGGTTATTTATCTTTTTACTACTCGCATTATCGAATTTTTTTGTCTTTTGCTTTATTGCTATTTGAAAAATGTAAATGACTGCATGTTTTTATTGATGACTGATAAGAGACTTTTCGACGATGAAATATCAAGTTACCAGTGAAAATTTCCAATTATATGTTTTTCGTTATAAAAGAAGGTATATAGTATGAGTTTTTTCTTTTGCAATTTACAATTTGGCAGGGGTGTCGAATAATTGAGAGTCGACGTAAATTCAGAAGGATATTTGAGGGTGTGGGTGTGGGTGTCAGTATGGTATAGGTATTGTATTCATTCTACGCCCACACCCACACCCAACCTCAACACTATTTCAATCATCGATACTCCTAGTAAGTTTTCAGTTATCGATACAATTATCGTTTTGTTGATTGATTCTAATTAAAGTGGTGCCTATTTTCATTTGTATATCTTTTTCTCAAAAGAATACTTCAATTTTAAATCTAGCCGCTATCACCGTCCATTCCTTTAACTGATACCTTTCGAGGGTGTGGGTATGAAAGATATTAACAGCCACACACGTATTCAGACCCGCACCCACCCTCACACCCGTCTGTCAACAAGTGAAACGTATATTTTTCCATCACTAAATAGCTTATAGAGTTAACTATACTAGACGTTGTTTGAATTTGAAAAAACGCACCTTCAAGCTCGTCTGAAGGCCTATTTGATACAGATGACATTAATTGAAAAGTTTGTCATCGAAATACTCTAAAGAAATTGATTTCACTACAATCTTTTGCCGAATTAAGTCGATCTCAGCATGCTTTTTATTAATCCATGGGTGATTTGGACTCATCGTAATGAGGTCAATTCTGAGTCCTTTTACCAGATTCGTGTAAGCTTTTTCATATTTATGCTGACTATCAAGTATATGTGCCATTGATGTATATGTATCTGCCACGAATGGATGATCTGGATAAAGTCTATCTAATTGAATATTTAGTAAACGTTCGTACGTTTGTAATGAAGCCGGGTAGTTGCTTTGCTTCTCATATACGTGACCGATATTTCGGAGAACAATATTCCAAGTGAGATTTTCGTCCGTTGAACAGGATAAGACTGTCTCATACATGTCGATGGCATCAATGCATCTTCCTTGGATTTCGTAGATGAAGGCGATTTTCTCGTAACTCGCAGCAGTATCTTTACAATGAGGTCGAAAATCAATTCGTTCTTTGAGCGTCTGTTCAATGTACTTTTCTGATGCTTGTATATTGCCTAGTTTAGCGTACAGAAGAGCAATAGTTGAAGAAGTTTGCAGAGTCAATTGGTTGCTGGATGTGAGCAATTCTACATATTCCTCGTACATTCTGAGTGCATCGATATCATTGTCTTGTTCTTTATAGATTTCAGCCATTTGTTGGCATAAAATGGACAACTTTTGTCGATCTGGATGGTCTTGGTTTCGTTCATTTTCGAATGATTTTTTCAATGTGTTCAATTCTTGATTGCTGTTATTTTTCTTATCCTGTAAGTAATTTAGGATAGTCTTTGTTGATACATCTGATGACAAAGACAGATAACTTGACCAAGTAAACTGTCTCTTCTGTTTCATTTCAATGAATTTTTGATAATATAATATCGCTGTTGAGAAATCACCTTTTTCTTCATAAATTAGTCCAATTTCATTTATTACTAGAGCCAAGTTCTTCAAATGCCAACAAAAAATTGTTCCACTCATTAGTTCATCAATAAACATCTCTGCTTTCTCGTAGTTTCCCATCAGACGCATCAATTTAGCTAGACATAATAAAGTATTGTCCGATTCTATTTTCTCCCAAATACCATCGGCTAACGCTTTTACTTGTTTGTCTTCTTCATCCGTCAATGTGAGACGCACATTCCAGATACTATTGTTGTCTTTTTCCATCGAACGAATACGAAATACACTGCCTATAGAAATAAGAACTTCGCATTCATTTTCAAAGTAGCTCACATGTTCGATGTTAGCAAAGGGACATTGTTTCTTTATTTTCGAATCAATTTCAATTTCGAATAAAATATGTTTCATACCCGGTTCATTCGTACTAGCATTTACAAACATTTCGGCTACAGTTTTATCTGTGCTAGTCGACAAGAAATTATTCATGGACATAAGACCACCAATATTCGATTTGTGTTTCTCAAACTCTTCACTTGACATCGACTGACCGCGGTACACGGTTAACGGTGCTGAAAGAGGTGGCGCAGATGAATGTAAGTCTTGCAGTTGTTTGTGAAGATCAACGATAAAAAAACGCATTTTGAATAGCATGTCAATGTCTTGTATTCTTAAGGCTTTATTAAGGTTTTCGAAGATGAACGAACATCGAGTGTACCACCAGATAGATTTATATTGTGGAACAGTATTGACTTCTCCTGATAGTACTGGATAATAATCGCGCTCCATTTTGTCGAACAAAGCTTTATTACGATCGTAACCTTCAAACTGAAAAGTAAAATATTGGATCATTTCGCGAATGGCATGTTCTGGTTGCTCTACTGGATATTCTAAGACAAGAAATAAATCTCGAATCAATTGAGAATATATCAATGACATTTGGTCGTTCTTCATGCTGTTTGTGACTTGAGATGAAAATGGAATCGATGAGATCGATGTCAGATTATTTGCATATCGACGAATAAGTTTGTTTAACTCTTTGCAGATCGAGTCAATATCGATAAAGACAGCGCGAACTTTACGATAAAATTGTCTGCTTAGCGCAGTGCATTCGACTTCGTTTGGAGAATAAATATAAATTGAATCAACTTTATCTATTTGGTCTATTCGATCGATGACAGGAATGATTTGTTCGTTTACCGAGCTGGAGACAATAACAACGGCTTTTTCCTGTCGACTATTGATGATATAATCTATGCACGCATGTAAATCATTTAATACTTTCAAATACTTAACGATACCACGTATTTTGGTAATATCAGTCATGTTTTCAACATTAGTGACGAGCCAAACGAAAACCAAAGATTCCACAGTGTAAAGATCAATTGCTGCTGTTTTTATAGTATTTTCTGTTGTCTTCGAAGTAACATACACTTCTGTTACATCCATATTTTTTCTACCGTGGTCACTTTTACGTGTAGTAATATTTCTGTAATGAGATGAATTCTTCTCCATCTCTTATCTTTGACAGAACGAAATAATAGAACATTCGTTTAGCAGAAGATAACACAGAATCATTTTTACACAACTAACGCTCGACTACGAACTCCCTCAGTTATCTTGTAGGTGAGATTGCGGTTGAAATTATAATGAAAAGCTAAACAAAATGCAGTGCGATAGATGCTCATTGAAATGTTATTAATTGTTAGTGATTTAGAGCCTACATATAAAAATCCAACGTCGGATCTTATCGGTTCTGTACAATCGACAAAAACCTATTGGATCAGGATTGAGGAATTGCTAATAAATATGATGGACAAACTTCATTTTCTTATCTCGCTACGACTTACCATTTTTCGTGATACTAAAGATCGATCATATCATCTTCTAGGATTTCATTGTATACTAATAGTAGGATCCGAGCAAATCCAACATTAAGGATTCCAATATTATGGATTGATTATTCAGTGGAGAGAAAAAATGAATTAATCTTTGCAACAAACATAAAAATACTTGTTTAGAGTTAAACTGAGGATGTGAGTGTGGGTGTGGCTGTGGCTGTGGGTGGAATAGGTGAGAAACGATATCAACACCCACACCCTCACACTTCATCTAATTTGTAAATTCTCCTATCAAGCAAGAACATAATCTCGATGATACACATGAAAAAACTACGGAACATGATCGACAACAAATAAAAGGAATACAATTAGCTAACGTAAAAGTTAATAATCTTAAAATAATCAATGATTATTCCGTAACATCAAATACATGCATACTTTTGTGATACTTTATATTTACATTTCACTATTATTTGTTATCTTTTCTTTCTCATACATAAGAATGAGATTTTATTTTTGAATAGAAATTAAAAATAATCATCATACCTATAAACAATATTCAATAAGAGATTTTGAAATTGAATTTAACAAGTTTTTGCAATTATAATACGAGAGTAAAGATCTACAGAAAATCTTGGGGATGTGGATCTTTATCAGAGTATATACCAGTACTCAGCTTCTCACACTGTCATGTAAGAATCAAAAGAAAAGATAAAATAAATATACAACAATAGTAAACTGAAAATATCTCATAATTAACAATCAAACATAGGAAATATAGAATGCAAATAATAACACTTACCTGTATTTTATGTCATTCAAAGAAAATAGATAATTTCATATCATCACTGTTCAATGATATAATACTGTTTTCCCTCTTATTTCATCAAGGAGAACTTAGAATGAAGCAAAATGGGTATGAACATTGTATTCTACTAGCAAAATTATCTAAAGCTATTACATAAAATAAAAATAAAAATTGAAGGTAAAAATTGTACATATCATATATGACAGTGGCGGATCTAGGATTTTGGAAGGGGGGGGGGGGCGAAATTTGTTTTTTTTGAGTATGAAGGGGCAATACCTGGGGAGGGGGTGGGGGATTTTTTTTGAGTATGGAGGGGCGACACTTGAGGGGGGGGGGCGATTTTGGTTAAAAGCTATTTTTTGAGTCCAACCGAAGTAGTGTGAACCTATTTTTTCGTTCATTTTTGCTGTAAAAAATCAAAAAAAAATTCGAAAGGGGGGGCGATGGGGGCGATCGCCCCCCCCCCCTAAATCCGCCACTGATATATGAACATTATAGAGAGACCTTCCGAAAGATGATCCCCGCTACAGAGCATTCCCAGGGATCTCAGACTAATTTTTTCTTGGGTTTGTAGCCCGGAGGAACTACTATCAAAATATAAAGACCAGCTCCCAAATCAGACGATATCTTGAGAGAAAATTCATTTCGAAAATCAACATGTTCAGCAAGTCATAAAGTCTGAACTGTTCCGAATTTTGGGACACAAAGTTTTATGGTGAGCAGGTCTTATGAGGATATATGTATGAACAAAATTTCACCTCAATCTGCTCAGTCGTTCTTGAAAAATTGTCAGATTTGGATCCTTGTTTGTCAATTTTGTCATATATAGGGTATTTCGTAAAATGCTAATAAAATAGTGAGGATTCAATATTTTTAGAAGAGGCTAGCGCCAAAAAAACTTAAGCTTCTTCCCTCTACAGCATATCTTAGAATGAATAAAATCAGACGACCTCGACTGAGCAAGTTATGTGTCTTTCGGTCGTGGCTTGCATGGAGTAGCTCATATACTATTCTTCATCATCCAAGGCTTTGTTCAATACAATACAATAATAAAAATAAGTTAAACAAAGTAAGTTGTTCTTTTCTTATTTTATTTCGACTTTTTTTTCGATTCATTTTCAACATGTTTATTACAATGATAATCGACGATTTTTGGTGTTATATTTATTTTTGTTAACTTATAGAGAATATTCTCGTATTTAATGTTAAAAACATAAATATGTTCGTGAAGACCTTTCACTCATGTACATAATATGTATGTGCATTGTCTTATCGGTCGGCTATGTCCACTGCGTTTGGATTACTTACAGAGATGTTCTCTGTAAGCGCGCGAGTAAGTAAAAAAAAAGTACACTTGTTTCTCTCTCGTATGAAGAAAACATTTATTTATTCAGAACAACAATTATAATTCCTCTTTTACAATTTTAATGCTCTGTTTCACATCTTTAAGGTGCGGATGATTTGGTGGTAATGAAACTTTGAGAATGTCAAGAGCACGTTCAAAATATGAGAGAGATTTTGAATATTCTTTCATGTTCTCATATAGAAAACCGAGGTTGTTGTACGATTGAACCAAGTCAGGATGATCAGCAGGAAGAGTTTTTTCTCGAATTCCTAGAGATTTTTCGTAAAATGAAAGTGCTTTCGAGTACTCTCCCATGCTATCATACACACTACCAATGTTGTTGTAAGAAGTAGCCAAGTTAGGATGATTGGCAGGAAGAGTTTTTTCTTGAATTCCAAGTGCTTTTTCGTAGAATGAAAGTGCTTTCAAGTACTCCCCCATGTTATTATACACACTACCAATATTGTTGTAAGAAGTAGCCAAGTTAGGATGATTGGCAGGAAGAGTTTTTTCTTGTATTCCAAGTGCTTTTTCGTAAAATGAAAGTGCTTTTGAGTACTCTCCCATGTTCTTATACACACCACCAATGTTGTTGTAGGAAATAGCCAAGTCAGGATGATTTACAGAAAGAGTTTTTTCTTGAATTCCGAGTGCTTTCTTGTAAAATGAAAGTGCTTTCGAGTAGTCTCTCATCTGTTTATACATGAAACCAATGTTGCTGTATGAACTGGCCAAGTCAGGATGATTGACAGGGAGAGTTTTTTCTTTCATTTCGAGTGATTTCTAGTGAAATGAAAGCGCTTTCGAGTACCCTCCCATGTTATTATACACACTACCAATGTTACTGTAGGAAGTAGCTAACGAACGATGGTTTGCAGGAAGAGTTAGTTTTAGAATTCCAAGTGCTTTTTCATAACATGAAAGGGCTTTCGAGTACTCTCCCATGTTATTATAGACACTAGCAATGTTATTGTAGGAAGTAGCTAATGAGGGATGATTAGCAGAAAGAGTTTTTTCTTCGATTCCAAGTACTTTTTCGTGAAATGAAAGTGCTTTCGAGTACTCTCCCATTTCTCTATACATCTCACCAATGTTATTGTAGGAAACAGCCAATGAAGGACGATTTGCAGAAAGAGTTTCTTCGGCGATCTCAAGTCCTTGTTTGAAATATTTAATAGCTTGTTCATAATCGCCTTGTCCGTGTTTGACAGATCCAAGCTGATTATAATAAAGTGCTCTGTCATCTTCATTCAATGTTTGCACGAGTAGTACTTTATATAGTTCTTCAGCCTTATCGAAATGACCTATTTTGAGTGATAAGCTACCCAATCGTTCCCATCCTGTGTCGCCTCCAACCTCTTTGCTTATATATTTAGTCAATCGTTGAAGTTGTTCATCATTATCAGCAGTTAGCTGAAGTTCTACTTGATAAAGTTGATCGTTATTGTCCATTTGTTTAATTGTACCTATTCGAAATACGGTGTGCATGGAGAAGAGTATTTCGTCTTCGTCACTGTAATAACTAGCCTCCTTAATAGAGGCGAATGGTGTTGATGAGACACGAGGATCAATAGTCATTATAAAAAATATTCCCACTTTATCGACATTTCCTGAAGAACTCTCGGCATAAACAAGAGGGAGATCTGGTTGTGCACTGGTTGATAAAAAGCTATTAAAAGACAGGAGACCATCTTTTGTTTTTCTGAGTTTGTCGAAATCAGTTTTCAACAAAGCCTGTCCTCGATAAACTATAAAAGGCCTACCATGATAATTTGGGAATTGTTGTTCATGTAGTTGATGAAGTTGTTGGTGAAGATCACGAATAAAAAATCCCATATTAATGATTGTATCGACATCCAATGTTCGAAGTGCTCGATTGAGCATATGGTACACAAAAGACTCTTGTGTATACCACCAAATTGCTTGTTCTTGACGATAATCATCTTGAAATTCACTAATAATATTTAATTCTGCCTTATTGTCAGAATAGAATTTGTAGCAATACACAACTAAGTTCTTGATGGCTTGTTCTTGATCATGCTCCATTTCAAGGAGAATTTCCTTAAATATTTGTGTGTACATGTAACTTGGCTCCAGTTGATTCAGGTTTTCACTAGACACCGTTTCATTCGTCGTAACGAAGCTTATAGAAATTGAATCCCGATTGACTTGCCTGACATCTTGTTTGTCATCTACTTTTAATGCATCGCAAATGTCCTTGATATGATTAGCGGGCCACCAGAGAGGAATTAGTGACATTTGCCACACCAAAAATAATTTAAATAGAATATTTTCTTTCGACATTTTTTCTGAAAATAATTACGTTGATAAAAAAATAAAAATTTAAGTTAAG
This sequence comes from Adineta steineri, assembly GCA_905250115.1. Taxonomy (NCBI): domain Eukaryota; kingdom Metazoa; phylum Rotifera; class Eurotatoria; order Adinetida; family Adinetidae; genus Adineta; species Adineta steineri. Next base: position 53,338 of record CAJNOI010000154.1, read on the forward strand.
ACTTTAGACAGAAATAAAAATGCTGAAAATTAAATCTATTTATTAACATGGGATATCCAATCGGGTATGCTGACCAGTAAGTAAACTGAAGGTCTACAGGTCAATACTCTAAGTATTCATCTAGTTTCTGTTTTCTTTAAATATTCCTGTAAACATTCCGTCAAGAAATCAGATAATATCCTAGATGAAACTCACTAAGATTCTGGAAGATATAATCAGAATTTTTTCGTTGGAATCATTAAAATCCAGCCAAGATCATTCTAAAATTTTGTTTGAGTTCTGCACAAATCTTGAAAATTTTATGGATATAGATTTATTTCAGAATTTGAGATTTCTTGATCAAATTCTTGATTTTAAATCCACTATTAAACTGTTTACGATCTTGACTAAGTTCAATTGTTAATCCGAGCAGGATTTTCAAATTTCATGGCTACACGGCTCTTTCGAGATTTATTGATTTTCTGAACAGTTCTTAATTCAGGAATGATGATAAATCTATAGGTATCATAGTTGAATACCGTCAGAATCTTGAGCTTCTGTGAGTACATATTTCTTCATAATTTCACCATATTCTCAGGAGAAACAGTAATTTCCTACAGGATTCTTCGGAAATATATGAAGGATCTAGAAAGGAAATATCAAAGAATTTTCTTAAGGTGTGGGGTGTGGGGATGAACATTCTTTTATTCCTTATCAACACCCACACCTACAGAGGTACTTCCAGTTTCAACAAATGCGTCGGAATAAATATTTCGCTAAATCTAGATAATTTCTGTTATGTATATCTTTTCTGTTTATAGGTTTATACAGAGACGAAAACTTATAAAGATGAGTATGGTGAATCGCATACTCATACTGTAGCAAAATCTGGTATTGTGACTGAGTTCAATTTTTCCATTGATCTACCACCTTACATTTGTGAACATTGGTGGCGCGCTGCTGTTATTCCATCTGCAAAGGCAAAAATGGCTGGTAAAACGGTTACATTAAGAGATGCTCTTGAACAGTATACAGTTTCAAATAAGAAAATCAAACAAATAGTGGCGCGAAAGCAGCTACATGGCTGGAATATAAACGAATTGGAAATTAAACTTATTGCATCAGTTAAATCAACTGGTTATCGAAATAATATTATTGTTGTAAGTATAATTGTAATACTTAATCCTTTGAGATCTAAGTTATTTAGATAATACAGAAAATTTTCGGAACACTCTTTATTGCTTCTGTTCAAGGGATTACTTACTAATTTATTCTCTTTCTCATAGAGAAGAGTCCAGTAAGAATAAACCGTCTGCTTGCTTGTGTATCCGCCGGGTCAAAAAAACATCGAAGACCAGTTCTCAGGAAAAGACATTTCTAGAGGTATTTCGATGTGTGGAATTCAAATGTGCGCCTCATTTGATCAGACTACCGAAGGGGAGAAGGACCGGTGAATTGAGAGAAGTGACGTGTACTGATAGAAACCAAATTTTTGGATAATGCATTTTTATGGGTATCTACATGTTCCCCTGCTTGTAGTACACAGTGTGACGATCATAAAGTGTTGGGGTGTGGGTGTGCATAAAATAAATTCATCTCAACCACATCCACACCCAGCGCTTGTTTACTTGGGTAGTATGCACTTTGATCGAATGCCTTTCATCTGTACACTGAATGATGGCATTACATGTAGACAGTGGCATTTTCTTATTAAATGGCACTTCCTATTTAATATGCCGTTTTTTATGATGTGATATTTCTCATTTAATAGGCCATTATCTTATGATGTGGCATTACCTATATGATGTGGCATTTTACTATATGGTGTGATATTTTACTGTAGCAGGATACTGAATGTGCCAAGTATTATATAAGGGACGAGGAATATTCAGAAAGGTGTGCGATTTTTTAAATAAAATATATATAGTCAACATCACACTTCAGACCAGAGGGTGTGGGTGCATCGTCTTCTATATCGTTGACGCCCACACCCACCCCTTCTGTAATTTCGACAAAAATCAATAAAAAGATGATTTATTTATTCGAATTTCTCAACCAAAAGTATCAAATTTAATTCAACTTCGATGGAAAAAACAAAAAAATTCTTCATTGTTTTCTTATCAAAATATTTCTTTTTCTTCAAAATTTATTTGATTTCTTCATTGATTTTCAATAATGAAGCTTTATCTTTCATTTTATTTTTATTTCTCAATTTTTTATTTAATAAAAAATTTTTTTTGTTTTAAAATTAAAATTTCATTCACAAATCTATTTCAAATTTTTGAGCTCGGTCATTTCCAAAATCAGCAACATAAAGATTTCCTTCATCATCAAAAGATAAACCCATGGGTTCATTCAATTGATTCGGTTGATTTCTTTGACCATTTCCACCAACAATAATTTCACCTTCCTCTTTTCTTTCACACCAACGCATTACCCGATTATTCCCACTATCTGCCACATAAATTTGACCCAAATCATCAACAATTATTCCTTGAGGTTCAGACAATTGATTCGGATCTTTACCTCTACCATTTTTTCCAGCCACAATTCTTCCTTCTTTTGCATCTTTTCTCTATTTCATCACACGATGATTATTGTGATCTGATACATAAACAGATTGATCTTCATCAACAAAGATAAAAGTAGGATAATTGAGTTGATTCCCTTTTCCATTGTCTCACTTTATTCTTCTCAACATCAGACACGTAAAGAAATCCATTTTGATTTATTGCCAAACCCAAACAGTCAATATTGTTAAGGAGAATCTGTTGATTTTAATTCATTCATTGAATCAGTCGTCTGTTCCCTTCGTCAGCAATGATGCTCGAATGATTTTGTTGATCGAAAATAACATCCGTTGTCAAATCCAATTGACCCATTCGATTTCCTTTGCCATTTCCACCTGCAATAATTTGTCCTTCTTTTGCATTAGAGTCATTCTCCCTAATAACGACGGGCAGCCTACTTCATTTTATACCGCTGATATCTCTATGAAAACATGAAAGAAATTGAATGAAAAATACACCATTAGAAAGCGTGTCATCGAAATATTCCCCAAATATATAATTATTAGAGATCGGAGTTGAAATAGATGAACGACAACTAAAACAAGATGATGTATTTATTTTGCGTCGTTATTAGGGAGAATGACTCTATGTTTGGATTCTTTCTCCACGTTATGAGAGGTATTTATTACATTTCATTTATAACAAAGAAGATGAAGAAGACCTTTAAAAAATAGCTACGATTGATTGCAAAAACACAATTTAAAAAGTTATCTTTTAACATGTAATACGATACTGATCATGAAATGAGAAAAAATAAAACACAATTCACATTTGAATATCACAAAAACTCAACAAGAATTCATCAGAATCTATCCAATTTTAACATATTCTAATTGTTCTATGTTATGAAAAATAATAAGAAACTGAAGAAATATGGTTACCAGCACTCTCCGTGTTGGTATGTTGATTCATTAATATGATTCTCATTATAAAAGCACATGAAACAGTATACACCTTAATTATGTTAACGTCTAGTTTTGATTACCTTCAACTAATTTCTATTTATAATTACATCTGAACGTATTCTTTTGCTTTACATATTTCGTTTGTTGAATGATTTTCTAAATGAAATATTTAATAATAAACATATAATGAGAAAATACTGTTGCAGGTAAAGATACTTCTATATAAATATAAAGCTTGATTTATTAGAGAAATTATTCATATGTAAATTTAAACTATCTCTATCTAATAGCTTTTGAGTTTAGATGAATAAGTACATGTAAAATGAAACTAATCTCTAAGTTTTCTATTTGTTTCGTGATAAATACATTTAATAATATTGAACAATATTATGTCAGAGTTTGTTTTGTATCTAATGATATTAATTCTGAATGATTGACGGAAGAAAATGTTGAACATGAATATATATCATATCAGTTTAAATTCGATATGATTATTATTCATGGATTTTCCTACTTAAGAAAAAAGATCTTTTCATGTCCTTATTTTGAACAAGAGTGTGGGCATTGACCTTTGAATGATCCATATCCACATTTAGCCAGTATTTTGAATAAAACTACCCATTCTTACTCGATGTCTCCCTCTCGGGTGACCCCACTCGATGCAAAAATGTGCTATTAACATTACTTATGTTTTATGGATCTATTTTCAAAAATTAAAGTTTCACATCACATGAATAAGTTTTATTTTATTTTTGAGTCATTTCTTCAACTATTCTAATTAGAAAATTTTCTTAATAAATTCGACTTTGAATTGTTAATATGAATCAAAAAAGTAAAAGTCACACCTTCAAATTCTTTTTCTCTTCATGAAATTTGAAAATTTTTCATAAACAACTTTGCTGATTCAAAACTATAAGAAATAATTTGATTGTTTTTATGAGGAAGGAGAAAATTGAATTACATTTGATAAAGAAAGTCTTAAATACTTATGTTAATTTCTTGAAAAAATAAAAAAACATCTTTTTTGCAAGTTTCATTGGAAGAAATTAGATAAAAATATTTTTATTTCATCAGAAATCTTTGAAAATAACAATCAAAGTTGAATTATATATTATTTCAATCTCTTATTTATTTTTCTTTCGTATTTCTTGTTTCTGTTTTCAAATTTTTATTCCCAATTTTTCATAAAGCATTTCTTTTTTTTCCAGTTTTGATCGATTTTTTCATTGATTTTCAATTGTAAAACTTTATTTTTCCTTTTATTTCTTGATTATTTATTCTTTAAAATTTTCTTTTCAAAATCAAAAATTCATTCACAAAATTATTTCAAATTTTTGAATTCGATGATTTCCCATATCAGCAACATAAAGATTTCCTTCATCATCAAAAGATAAACCAGTGGGACGATTCAATTGATTTGAATTGCCTCCATAACCATTTCCACCAACAACAATCTCACCTTCTTCGTTTCCTTCATACCAACGCATTACTCGAAAATTCAGATAATCTGCCACATAGATTTGACCGAAATCATCAACAATTACTCCATGAGGAAAAAACAGTTGATTGAGATTTCCTCCATTATCATTTCCTCCAGCCACAATTCTTCCTTCTTTTGCATCTTTTCTCCATTTCATTACACGATGATTGTTCACATCTGATACATAAACCGATTGATCGTCATCAACAAAGATATGACTAGGAGAACTGAGTTGATTGAGTTGATCTCCTTGTCCATTTCCACCTGCCACTACAATTCCTTCATTGTTATATTCTCCCATTTTCCATCGTCTCACTTCATCCTTCTCATGATCAGAAACATAAAGAAATCTATGTTTATTCATTGCCAAGCCACGACAGCGAATATTGTCAATGAGAATTTGTTGAGTTTGATTGATCCATTGAATCACTCGTCTGTTCCCACGATCAGCAATGATGATCGAATGATCTTGTTGATCAACAATCACATCTGTTGGCTCATTCAATTGATCCATTCGATCTCCTTGATCATTTCCACCTGCAATGATTTGTCCTTCCTTCGCAGTATATTTCCATTCAACAATACGATGATTATAAGTATCAGCAATGAAAATATTTTTATTTTTATCAATAGAGAATCCAACAGGAGCATAGAGTTGATTTAATTCCCCTCCATCTTTATTTCCACCAGCCACAGTGCTGGCATTTCGTTTCCATTTGTTGAATTTCGGTTCTAGAAAAGAATGAAAACAAAAGGTTTTGATGAAAAGAAGAAAATTGTTTTTTATCGACGAAAAAAAAAGAAAAGATTAGTTTTCGATGAAACTTTGAGTTTGTTTTTTGTTGAAGTTAAATCGTAAATGAAATCAGTAGCGGAGCCAAGGGGAAGGGTGAGGACAGCGCTCAGCCCCCTTCCCTAACAAGATTTTGAAAAATATGTTTTCCTGATACAAAATCTTATTATTCTTTGTAGTGGAATATTCTATGAGATATAGCTTATTGTGTGGAAATCATATGTACTTTTTAAACAAATAAAAACACATTTAATATGAGTTTCAGCTAGATTCTAGAGATTTTTCAGTTTCATATTTCACTCATTCGATAACGTAACGTGCAAACAATGCAGAATTATACTAAAAGTTTTTTTCGCTTTTGCACCCTCGGTTGGATTAGAGCTCGTCGAGGTGAGTAAGAATATATCAGTTTTTACATTTTTTCCCAAAGTTCTGAAAGATCTATTTTCTTGAAAAAAATATTAGAAAAAATTCATCTTTTAAAGTTTTTTTCACTCTAGAATCCCTTCATTTTACAAGCATATTTTCACTAAGGAATAACCAAAAAAAGGTCAGATCAATGCAGTTTTTCACAATAAATCTAAATATATTATTCTCATAGTCCGAAGAAACGTCAAAGCTCTCTAAAATTGAAAAAAACATTAAAAGATGAGTTTTTTCAATATTTTTTTTCAAGAAAACGAATCTTTCAGCACTTTGGAAAAAATATAAAAACTGACCAATACTTACTCAACTCGACGAGCTCCATCCAACCAAGTGTGGAAAAGCGAAAAAAAAGTTTGCACTGGTTGCGTAGATAAATTATACTTCCTAAGATGGACCGAAACGGTTCCGAGGGCTGAGCTCTCTCCCGTTCCTAGCTCAAAATCTTGGCTTCGTCACTGTAATTAATGTCACTGTGCATGAAAAGAATATAATGCTCACATTATTCTCATGAAAAAATCAATATTTATGAAAGATGTGTTTCTCAAGTATTAAGTTAGTATTTTATCCAACTACAATTTCTTTTGAACACGTCGATTCTATATAAATGCTACCTGTAACATGAGATTAGGTGTTCATATCTACTGATACTTCTACGTGTATAATCATACTGATAAATCAGATTAAAACTGACCATATAATGATTAAATATAGATTAAAATCTACTGTTTCAGTTATAAAAGAGGACTTTTCTTGGATTCACTTCTGTTCTCAAATAAGTAACTATGATCAGCTAGAAATGTTTAGTATGCGAGTTTGTCTAAATTATAATGTGAACAATTAATAGAGATGATATTTGTAATAGACTCGTGCTGATAGTGTACTACGAGAAATAGTGATAGCTACAAATAGCAGTGGACATAAGTCTTCAAAAATTATTCAATAAATATTACATTTCTTACATAATCTGGTTGATTCATGATAGTACTCACGGATATTTCCAATTATCTTCTATACTATATTTACAGGCAATGACGTTATCTGACTTTATTTAGTCATAGTATCTACCATTATCTACCTTTTCCGCTGTAACGAGCAGTTATCAAAGTAGTCACTGAGTTCGATTATGTATGAATCTTTTTATCGATAACATGTTCGTATAATATCATCACAATCGACTAGGCATATTCAATATTCGACTAAGCACAGATGGAATCATCTCATGAAAAACTGAACTTGTTTGCAGCTCTTATACAAAGTTATCTAATGTTTTTTATCTAGATGGAGAACATCAGACACCCAAAAACCAAAACTTTTATATTTGAATAGTTGTGATACTTATCGTTTAGGTTATTACAAAAGGGAAAGAGCGGAATCATGGAATCCAAAATTGTTTTTGGAATGCTTGGAAATCCTTCGGACGTTTTGGGAATTCAAAAATCGTAAATGAAACATGAAAACCCTCGATGTTCATTAAGATATTTAAAATTTCTAGAAATTTACGAGATATTGCTCTAAAAAATTAACGATTGTGGAATTATTTGATAAAATCTCTAAAGACTAGAGGTACACACAGTTCACTTGAACGAACTGAACTTATTAAAACAGTTCAGTTGACGTGAACTGAGTTTTGAAAATAGTTCTTTTCAACGAACGGTATAAACAGCTCATTTAAAAAAATGAACTGATCGATCAATTCGAAAAACATGAATTCTATGAACAACTCATTTCAGCGAACGCCGAAAGTTGCATATTCCTTTTCTGCCATGCAGGAGTATCCTCGAGTCCTCATATGCTATACTAGGGAGATACCCTTGAGTCCTTATAAGACACCGAGAACTCTAGAACCAACCAATCAAATCAAGAATCCTAAGATCGATCAATCAGAAATTAAGGACGCTCAAATTGAACAATCAGATACCGAGAGTCGTAAGTTTTTGGACTCTTGATATCTGATTGGTCAGTTCTAGGGCCCTCGGCATCTTATGGAAACTCAAGGATACTCCTGCATGGTAGAAGAGGAATATGTACCTTTAGATATTCGCTAAAATGAGTTGTTCATAGAATTCATGTTATTTGAATTGATCGATAAGTTCATTTTCTTCAAATGAGCTGTTTATACAGTTCGGTTTGTAGAAAGTGAACTGATGGAAAAGTTCAGTTCGGCGAGTTGAGTCACCTAAAATAGCGAACCGTTCTGAACTATGTATACCCCTATTTTTGATAACTTGGACAGTTTAGTTAAAATCTATCTCATGTTCTAGAATATTTAATGCAGGCTGACAGATCTAAAATAGCAATGAAATAAGGCAGAATTGAAAGATTTTTATCAGATTTTGTGGGATGGAAATTCGAGAGAATCCATGGGAATCTATTGGAATCCAAACGATCGCATTCCGCTCTTTCCCCCTTGGGCTATTACAAATCGTTCAACATATTACTAACTTGGCTTTGTTGTTGTTGATGTTGTTGGTAACGTTGTTGTTGAAGTTGACGTAGTAGTTCGTTCTAAATTTCACAAATGAGCTTAGAAAGAGACTAAATGATTAGATAAGGCTTTATTCCTAATTTCTTTCATCTTCTTCTTCTTCTTTTTCTCGAACAATCTATCGACCGTAAACATGAGTGCATTATAATAAAATAGCAAATCCTTAAATGCTTTACAATATAATTCTAATTGTAGGATCTTTACTTTAATTACATCTCTACTATAATAAGTTTGACAACTCATTTTACATTTCTTATAAGTTTAATAATGAAACATTTGCAGAACTGTAGAAATTAACTTATATAACATTTGCATACTGCTACTGTTCTTGAAATATTTCATTTTCATTCAAGATGACATTTCGGCCAGAAACATATCCTAATTCAACAATCACACTTTACAGCTTATGTATAACTATTATAAAATGGAAAGAATTCACGTTGGTCTAGTTCATCGCTTGCTTTTCAAAACTATTGATTATTGTAGTGTAGCTAGTTATACTGTTAAAAGATTCTTTGTGGTGCAGAGAAACACTTCAAGATGACATCATTGGGTCGTAATCAGAGCTGCCAGAATAGCTTCATTTCTTATTTATTGTCTAAGATCTTGGACAATGCGCTGTAAATTTATATACAATATCGACCAAATTCTTTTTGAAACACGTCAATGTCAATTTTATTTCATCGAATAATTCTATCTATTAGTTTTTGTTACTTTTGCAATACTCGCTAGTATTGATTTTTTAGTCTGAATAGGGCCGTTTCAAGTCCCACAGATATCTCATTTACTAGAATATTTTCAAAGTAGAATTCCAAAAATAAGCCTCTAAACTAGAGATCGGCATCGGTTATAAAAACTTTTTTTGGGACCGATACCGATCTCTACTCTCGGGTTTCGGTTCGGGGTTCGGTAGCCCTGGGACTCGGTCATGGTTCGAGTGTTAGAATTGATGTGGCAGTGGGGGGCTTGGGTGAGAGTGTGGGTGTGGTGAGTGCGGGAACTATCCTTTTTACCCTCACTCACTATTTTCACTCACATTTTCACTTACACTTTCACCCACACCCACCCACTCCCACATCAAATCTGACACCTGAGCCCGAGCCTGATCGAGTCCCGAGCCTGACCGAACTCCGAGCCTGGCCAAGCCTGAGACTCTCGGGCTGGGTACATCCCTAGTTATGATAAACAATGAAGTTCTACTTCGGTCATTTGAAATAATTTATCGTATATTAACTTCAAAATAAATGATTATCTCATTTTAACTACCTGTTGTTACTTCCATTTCTTCTGTTGTTGATACTTTTTCGCTGTTTCTCTTTTTTGTTTTGACGATAACAATCGAAATTGTTATAATTATAACAAGTACAATAATAATAACTATAATGCACATCACTTTTTTTCTTTTCAGATATTCACATCTAGAATAATAACTCTTTTTTATTATTGTCTACAATTCATAACATACATACAATTTTTTTGGTCGAGCTACATTCGACGTAATTGTTTCAGACTAAAATAATCAAAAAAACAACAAATATTATATTTTATGCTTTTTCTTTTTCTCAATAAATTACATCATTATCAAGTCCAATTCTGTTGTGATTGTGCATTGTTAATATCTTGTTGATAGTTTAATACTTTTACAATCTAAAATTAATAAAAAAAATTTTCAGTCATTAATAGTATAATTACAAAGAAGCTAAACTGTTTATCTGAATATTTTTTCACAAAAAAATCATTTATATTTCTCGTTAGTTGTTGAAATCTATATTTCAAATAATATCTAATATTCCTTACTGACTAATCTTAGAAGTTTTTCATTCTAATTTCAACTAGAAAATTGTTAAAATAATAGAACAAAATATTTATCATGCTCTCTCTTTCTCAAATAATCAGTTCTCTTGTGACGCAGATTTTCATGTTAATGTAAAACATCATATATCAATAAAAACAATCAGCTCACTTCCGTTTTCAATGTTAGTTTTCAAAAAAAACAACTCTTGTCAGGGAGAGTTGTTATCTCTTATTAATATGAAACTGTTTGAGACAACATTTAGTGTAATTATTAGTTAATAAAACATTGAAAATCAGCGCTGTTCACAGGATATGCAACATTTCCTTACATAGAAAAAAATAATCTACTATACACAAAGATTCTTCTAAATTAATTGAGAATTAGGCAATATTTATGGTTAGAAATGGCCTTTAATTTGATTTTATCGTATGCAATAATTATTTCCAGAATAGATAAATGATTTAATTGAAAGTCGAAATAGAATATTCAAGAAAATAAAAATAATTAATACTTAATCTTCACTTAGTTATCGTCTATTACATATGACTAATCAATAGAGAAAACTTTAATCATGCTTTTAATTACAATCATAGTCATATAAAATACGTAGCTTCTTTGAATAATTACATTTAGATGTGACTGTCGCAGTGATTGTGGATATTATATTTGTCTCTCAATACTACGAAGAGCCATTTATGCTCTTCTAATCATTTTTCTCATTGGAAAATCAAAATTTTAGATTTGTTTCTTAATTTTTTATGTAGAGAAAGTGAACATAAAGGAAACAGCAGTTATATCAATTCTGAGTTATTTTATCGACGCAATATCTTTTCAACAATAATTTCATATCTAACAACGTAGGGACAGCTTTACTCTGTAGACATCCACATCAATGAAAAATAATAAAATATTTTGTTCAAATACATTTTTTTTCTCTCAGGAAACGTCGCAGTTCCTTCAAAAAGTGCTGATTTGCAATGGTTTTTTTTCTATAAAAATTCACTCTTGTTTTAACTAGTTTAGTTTCACATGCCACTTCGTAGATTTCGACATTTACAATAGATTATATTTTATTCAAAATTGATCTGGAACAAGAAAATAATCCTTTTGTTTTCATTGACATATGATGTTTTCTTTTACAAATATTTCATATAAAAACAGTTATATACAGTGAGTATCAAAACCATTCACTCATTATTAATTTTATTTTAAATCAAACAAATATTATTAAAAATAAAGTGAAAGATATCATTTGAGAATTCATTTCTTGTTATTTAATAATCGAAGTAATGTTGAACATATAGTAGATGATTCTATTAAATTTAATTACAAAACTATGAAATAAATAAAATGAGGAGAACTTCATTTGACTTCTAATAATTAATATTGAATAAAAAAAATTGCTTCTTTTTAGTTACGTTCTCCAATAATTAACTTGGATGATAGAAAAACTCTTCTACATATTACTGAAAACTGAACATTCGAAAAACAAGAAGTTTATTTTCTTTTCTGTATTCGCCTACGTAATGATGTTAATGAGTACTTGCTTTTTTTTGAAATATTTGCAGCAAATACAGCATTTGAATTTATCAATAGATAAAAACAATGAATCTATTTCCTTTTTCAAAACTGATATGAAATGCTAGACATTATTTGCTGTAAATAGAAAAAATGTTCATGATATTGAAATGTTTGTAGGAAGGATGTGAAAACAAAATTTAATGTTATTCTTGTTAAATATACATCACAAATCATGCCTTAACGAAGGAAATACAACGCTTCCTCAACAATAAAATAGAAGTTTTTTTGACAACAAAATATTTTTATTATTTTGTATTTAGTTAAAAGATATCTTACGCTGTCAGAAATGTGTTGTATAATTGATTTTATTCTTATTTTACACATTAGATAAATGATAAGAAAAGTGTAGTTGTTGATCTTTAGAATAAATCTTCATGAAATCTATGAGAAACAAATATATAAACAAAAAAATTAGAATTGTACAGAATAATGTCACATTCATATTTAACATAATCAACTGAATTGATCATTTTATTATCCTTTGAAATTGTTCATCATGATGAATAATTGTGATCATAATAACATAGTTGTAAGTAAAAATAGTATATCAATCATTTCTTTTGTTCTATATTGACATGTACAAGAGAATGCAGAAGAAAACATTATACTGTGACTGACATTGTGAAAGGTTGAATACTTTCATAAAAACAACGGCATTTTCTACCGTTCGGTAGGGATTCAATCGATAAAATTCAAATATTTTATTATGATAAAGAATTAATCAAATTCAAATAAATAATTATAAAGACTTAGTTTTCTAAACAAAATTTTATCCAATAACAATCCAAGAAAATTCTCGAAAATCTAAAAGTAAATTGAATGTTATACAAATTTATTCTTTTTCTTAATTATCCGAGGATGTGGGAGTTCTTATTAGATCAACAAGGGATACTCAAATCCACACTCACACCCTTTTTATTAAATGTTTATCAACTTCAACTAATTGGAATCTGATGATAAAAATTTTTTAAATTATTTAATCCATCATTTCTTTAATTATTCTAATCAAACATTTTTTTTTGAGAAATGCTACTGATGAAATGTCAATATAGATCAAATAATAATAAAACTAATACTCATATCCTCAAATTGATTTTATTTCATCAAATATCAATGAAAAAACGAATATTTTGTCATAAAAAAATTTCATTGATTTGAAAGTAATCAATAGTTTGGGTTTTATTTGACGAAAAAGAAAATAGAATTTAAATAATTTTTCATAGAAACTTTTTATTTAAAATCAAAAATAAAGAAAATGTTGAATTTTTTCATTTGAAATTGAAATGAATTCAGTTTGATAAAGAAGTTATAAAATATTTATTTTATTTTCTTTGCAAAATAAAATAAATCTCTTTTATATCAAAAATCAAATTTAAATTTTGGATCATTGCATAACATTTAGTATCAATGTTTTATTTTATTTCAATCTCTTGTTTATTTTTCTTCTGTAATTCTTGTTTTTGCTTTTCATCTAAATGAAAATGTTCATCGACTCATTTCGAAGTTTCAAATAAAACTTTTTTTTCATTTATTCCATTTTGACAAATCATATTTTTATTTAATTTTTGTTATCAACTTTTTATCAAACATTTCTTTTCTTTTTAGCTTTAGACAATTCGATTATTTTTATCAAAAATAAAAATATACAAATAGAATTTTCTAAAACACAAAAACTTCTTTTCATATGAGTTTTATTGCAATGCAACTTAAATTACAAAAGATGAAGAATTTAAGATTTATTTATTCGACTTTTTTAACGAAAATTACCAGTTAAATTCAAGGTTGATGAAGAAAAACGAAAAAGATTTTTCTTTGTTATTTTATCAAAAATTTATTCGTTTTTTTCATTGATTTTCAACAATAAAACTTTATTTTTTCTTTCATTTCTCGATTATTTATTCAATAAAATTTCTTTTCTTTTCTTGAAAATAAAAATTTCATTCAAAGAATTACTTCAAATTTTTGAATTCGATGATTATTTCGATCAGCAACATAAAGATTTACTTCATCATCAAAAGATAAACCCATGGGATTATTCAATTGATTTGATTGATTTCCTCCATCATTTCCACCAACAACAATTTCACCTTCTTCGTTTCCTTCATACCAACGCATTACTCGATGGTTCCCAAAATCTGTCACATAGACTTGACCCAAATCATCAACAATTACTCCATGAGGAAGATACAATTGATTGAGATCTCCTCCATAACCATTTCCTCCAGCCACAGTTCTTCCTTCTTTGGCATCTTTTCTCCATTTCATTACACGATGATTGTTCACATCTGATACATAAACCGATTGATCGTCATCAACAAAGATAAAACGAGGATCATTGAATTGATTGAGTTGATCTCCTTGTCCATTTCCACCTGCCACTACAACTCCTTTGTTGTATTCTCCAATTTTCCATCGTTTCACTTCATTTCTCACACCATCAGAAACATAAAGAAACCCATGTTTATCGATTGCCAAGCCCTGACAGTGAATATTCTGAATGAGAATTTGTTGAGTTTGATTGATCCATTGAATCACTCGTTTGTTCTCGTAATCAGCAATCATGACGGAATGGTTTTGTTGATCAACAATCACATCCATAGGATTATTCAGTTGATCCATTCGATTTCCTTGCCCATTTCCACCTGCAATGATTTGTCCTTCATTTGCATTATATTTCCATTCAACAATACGATGATTATTATAATCAGCAATGAAAATATTTTTGTTTTCATCAATAAAGATTCCATAAGGGTAACTGAGTTGATTTAATTGTTGCCCTTCTCCATTTCCACCAGCCACAGTGATGGCATTTTGTTTCCATTTAGCATTGATCTTATCTAAAACAGGTTAAATTTATAGTTTCAGATATCTTGTAAATGTGAATAAGAACGTTGTATTTATCATTCATTGATTCACTCACTTTTCATTGGTGGACAGATACTTTGATCAGTCATTGTACCTGGGTAACATACAGGAAGATCATTACATTGTGGATGTTGAACACAGGTCGTATTAGGTTGAGAACATGAATTGTCCAAAGAATTACACAGTACAAGACGAGAACATGCTAGCCAGCGAAAACCACAAATGCCTGTATTATTATTAGTACCTACCATACGAAAGCATCCACATGCACTGTTTGTAGAACATTCACTATACTGGGTTTTTTTCTCACATATTTGAGATTTGATTTGAACTATGAAAATGATAAACTAATACATATAAACATATAAAATAGAATAGAGATCAAACCTGTTGTGCTAAAATATAAAATTAATGAATGTTAACAAAATGAATAATAAAAATTAATAATTATTTACCTAAGAATAATGAAAACAATATAACATTGGATCTTGATTGTATTCATAGTTGATTTTAAAATAAAAGAATATAATGAAAAAATGTATGTTTTTATATCTGAAACATCGATAATATCTTAAGTCAATATAATTGAAATATAGCAGATGCATTTATTCACATATCAATAATTGGAAATTTGATATCCATTTCATTTCTTCTAATCGTTCTGATTCTATCCTATAACGAATACAATAAAAATGAAATTAAAAAATGCATCGATCATCATGTGAAAAAGTTAAGATTCAACTAGTATTAGTATATTTTGAAAGAGTGAAATATTTATCAATAACACTAAGAGTGGGGAGTTTAAAGGCTCGTATTTATCAACTATAAAATTTATTCTCTTTACTAAGATAAATGTGGTATTTGTGGGTGTGAATGAAGAAGCCACCAGCGCCCAATCGACACTCACACCTTTGAGAGACAATTTATTCTGAAACAAATTGACAAATATTTAGTTTGAAGAAAAAATTTTGTTGATAGTTTTTTTGTTAAATAAATTTGATAATGAAAAAAAAACGAAAATGATTTTAATTAAAAAGTTTGTATAAAATAAAATAAATTAATATAGATTTAACATATTTGAATTAGAAATAAATCTTGATGGTGTGGGTGTGGGTGTGGTTGTGAGTATGGGCGAGGATGTGATTACCATTCTGACTCAATACCAAAGTACGGCAAAAGTGTAGCTGATCGAGCTAAAACTATTAGAGGTGATTAATAGCCGTGAGCTCTTTGATTGCTGAAAATTTCACGTCAGATTGCCCATGTTTTCTAATTGAACAGCTTTGATCCTAAAATATTCCCCTTCCTTTCGGTACTTGATAAGCGTTGTTATAGCAAAAGAGAATCAATTACATATTCTTTTAAGTGTAACTAAGTTTAAAAATTCTCCTCCATATTTTTCTTTCTTGATTCAATCATAAATAAATCTTGTTCTTGTTAATTTATTTCATTGTTCCTCTATACACACTCATACCCACTCTATCCATCAAAAATACGAGTTACTTTAATTTTGTCCTTGGTGGATATTATATCCAGGCTGAGAAGTTTCACCCTGGTCTGATGGCTTGGCAGGCACCAGCATAGGCTGGCAACTCTGATTAATATTCATAAAAAACTAATGAATTATGTAGCGTTTGAAAACTATTTTTAAATAGTACAATAAACTTCATGAAAAATAAGAAAAGAAGCATGCATTATAATTCATGAAAATATAGTATTTGAAAAATAATAGACAATAATGTGTCATTTTTGCCTTATTTATCCATCATAGCCTGCATGGCTACAACAGTATTGTTTTCCATAATCACCACAGCAAAATTTTGCTTCATATGGAAAGCCATTAAGTGGACAACGAAATTGTCCGAAACGTATACCATTCATATAATCATTATTTACACAGGTTTCTCCAGCTAAATTAAAATGCAAAAGAAATGAATGATTTATTTATTTATATATGCGTAAAACTTACTTCCATATCCAGGTTCATAATATCCAGGACGATAATGACGATGTGACGACAACGATTTCATTAATGAATAGGCTGCTACACCACCTAGTGCTCCAGCACCAAAAGTCATAGCATTACTTCTAAAACGACTTCCTGAACGACTAAAAATTAACTAAATTGTTAATAAACAAATAAATAATCATTACAATACATACGGTTTACTCATACTATGATAACTTCCATAATTATTTGGACGATGATAACTCGATGCACCTCTTGAGCTGCCAAATAATCCGCCACCTCGAGAACTGCCGAATAATCCGCCACCTCGAGAACTACTTTTAAATCCTCCACCTCTTCCACTACCGAACACTCCTTTTCCATCAGTAGATATTAAACATAAAACTAAATAGAAATAGTAAAGAAAAAATATCATTTTAACACCAATTTATCATGTTATATTTACATGAAACAATAAACAAAATATAAAACCATCCAAATAAATGATTTACTCGCATTGTGTCGTAAACAAAATAAAATCTGAAAATAATACGACATATATTTAATAAAATATCATAACAATATTTTGTTTTATTAATAAATTATTGTATATTTATGATTCTTTTAAATATTTTACCACTTCGACATGAGTTGAAGGACCTAAACTAGAAAATAAAATATATTTTCGTATGCATTAAAATGTTAATCGTAAAATAGATTCAATCAGTTAACATACCCCGAAATGAAGATACACCTTTGGATGAAAAATTTCATCTTGTGCAAGTGTCAATATCCAACTGGTCGAATGAGCTATTTTTCGAATTAATATGAGGCTATTGTGTAGCATTGCTAATCGAAGTTGATTAATGATAGTTCATATTCGATCATTTAATACATTTGGTGATATGAGTTGACTATAAATAAAATCATTTGGAGAAGATTGTTTACCAGTAATTCTTTTTTCACTTGGACAAACTTCATGAAAACGTGCTGTAATGTTTTCTATTTAGTATTGCAAATAAATCCAGAGAACTCAAAAATTTATTAGTAGATTGAAGTCCAAATAAAATTAGAAGCTTAAATTCAAGTGATAATTCATCGAAGATACACGTAATAGTCATCATAAATATGAAGAAAAATAAATATTTAATAACTATTAATCTAGTGATTATCATTATACATATTCTAATGTTGATAAAAACAAAGATTTAAGCGGATAACAACGAGATTATTCTCGTTTAAATTCAATAAATTGAGATTCAGTTGATAGTGAAAATTCCAGTCGAGACTATAAGCAACAATATAAAAAGTCGTGTTGCATAACATTGAAAACATATTTGTCGATCAGTGTTGGGATATTGTTTGAAAAATATTCAATTCAATTGATGTAAACGATTTCTAACTAAATATAAATAGAAGAGAAAACAAAATAATGTTATCGTATTAAATACATGAATTTGTTTTGATGAGGAATTTATGAGTACAAATACAAGTAAAAATCTAGTGTTATAGAGTCTATAATTTTCTTTTATTCGTATTTCTTCTATCTATAGATGAATAATTTTTATCTTTGTCATATATACGTGGTTGTATTACGCTTATTTCTTTCTTCCTACATTAGTATATTATTAGTTTATGCTTATCATGTGTTAACACATTGTGTATTTTCTTCTATATCGTTATTCTAATCTTTATCTTCATATAACTGTATAACGGCTAATTTCTACTTCTTTCCATACATGGGCTAACATTCTTGATATTCTAATACAAATTTAGCTTTACTGCTTCTCTCTCTATCTGTGTTTGAGTATAATGTAATAGTATTCAGGAGATAGAAAAGCTATTGTAACGATACGATTTTAGATATACCATAAAACATATATATTATATATCCTAGACTCTATTTTCTAACTAAAATCATCACTCGTAACACCCACACCCACATATATCGGGGTTCGATTTTTATTCTGAACATTGTTCTTAAAATCTTTAAATATGTATACGAGTATTAAAAGCAAAATATTAAAGTTTTAGCAAGTTATGCTCTGGGTTATTGTCTTCTTGGATATTTCCATTTGATTCATCACTAATCGACCAAATGTAAATGATGTTCAGGAAGAGTAATATCAGAAGCGACAGTAATGTAAACTGATGACTTCAATTTTTCAGATTGTTTATCGATGTTTTTAATAGTGTCATTACATGTTTGAAGTGATTCAGTTGGACTCTTTCGATTTAATTCATTGATATTAAAGAAATGTTCCTAAAATAATCAAGTTTTATTATTTAAATCATAAGTTATATGATTGATAGAAAGTATCACCTGAATTGATGACATATCCAAGTCCATCATATTAATATTTGCTGGTTGAAAACAAAAATGATCTTGAACACGTATAAATACATTACGAATAATTGTCCATTCTGTAATGAAGTAAAGGATAAGAGTTTAAATTAGAAACAGAAAGATTTAAGAAATACTTACCCTTTACTCGAATATATTCAGCTAGATTACGATACAATTCGAATGGATCTTCAATAGCAATTATGTCACTATACCATTTTTTATCAACACGTAATAACGGTTCATATTGCCGAATTGTAACAATACGTTTTTTATAATTAAAATCTTGTGTATAATAACGTAAAAAAGCAATCCATAGAGCACCAGATGACATTGTATTCGGCTCGTTTTTTTTGTTCCAAATTTGTTTCTAAATAAGAATAAATTATTATATATCAAATATAAATCATCTTGTACAAGTCTATTTAAATCATTAAAGAAATATAGACTATATTGACCACATTTTCGAACCGACGAATTATCTGTTGATGAATCGTCGATCAACTAGAATATACATGTTCATGAAAAAAAAATACAAAAGAAAAAAAAACTTGTTGAAGAACAGGTAAGACAGGTGGTTGAATTTGTTGAAGAAAATGAATGACCATTATAATATATGCATAACTTGATAATCTGCGACAACTTCTAACATCTATGACCTTACCGTACAAGATAATAATATATGATTAATGAAATTATTTTTTATACTTTAACTAAATATTTGATCATATAACCAAGTTCAACTACACGCGAATCAATTTGCGCGTACGTTTTTAGTAGATTAGTATTTTCAATAGCCTAACAAAAAAGATGTATGAATTATATTATAATGAAAGATAATAATCAGACAAATCTATTGTGAATGCTTATATCGAATTCAATATTTAATTGCAAATGTTTCGATCGAATTATAGGTACTCTGGCGTGACTGATTACATTCACATATTCAAAGATATTAGAACACATTGATCGAGATAATTTCTCTAGAATATTGACTTTATCTTCATTTGTCTAGAAGAGAAATGAAATAGGTAGAATTATTGGATTTTCCTAATATTAAAACATACATTTTTCCATATATGTATACACACATCAAGATCACTTTGTTGAAAACCAAAACCATTACAAGATGAGCCATATGGTTGTAATTTACAGCCGGGATAGATTTTTTGATATTGAATTTGAAGTTGACGCACAAGATCTTTACGATTTTCAATATCTTTTCTTGTTGGTTTATGACGTTCTATAAAAAAGTTATAATAGAATCCTGAAACTATAGTAAAGATATCTACCAGTAATGTATCGACAAAGTTTAGAAAGAATATTTTCCCATTCTTGGCTTATTTCTATCACATTTGGTTTTGACTCTTTAGGACAGTTGGACTTGATATGACCATTTTCATAGCATGAAACACATGCTACTGGAGCACCCTACATATAAAGTAACAATATACATGCAATTCCTTCTATATATACTGTTTTCATACCTGTTCAGCACCAAAATTTTCTGCTTGAAAATCGTAGAAGAACGCAGTAGAATTAGTTTCTAATGAAATTGTCGGAATCGTCTCATCCTGGCTGGATAATAAATGTTCAGTATTTGAATTAACTACAGGAAGTGCTTTCATGGTTGATTCAGAATGAGATTCATCAGTTGCTGATATTAAATTTGGTAGAACTACTGTTTGCAAGTTGAAACTGTTGAGCAATTCTTGCACTTTATCGTTAACAGTTCTACCTAGAATGAAACGCATAGAGTATGAGTATAGGAGAAGGCATGGATGCGCAAAGAGGAAGAACACAACGCCTACTCCTACACTTACACACACCCACCCCCTTGTCGAAAGCAAATGAATTACAGTATAACTTTGATATTAATTACCTTGTCGTTCAAATTCTCTGTGCAATATTCGTCTTTGTTTCTTATTGGCATTTTCACAGAGCGCTTCGAACAATGTCTTCATTGCTTCCATATCATGCTTATTATCATGAAAATTTTCTATTTGTCTCAGATCCTTTGACATTTCATTATCCGATACCAGTGATGATTTACTAGAAGATGTAAACAATCATTTGCAATAGTATCGTTGATGTTAGATATTCACTAACTTATTATTCTGTTCTTTGTTACTATCACTACTTATTTGTATCGGTGCAATTTCATTGCTATCAAATATTTTCATATTCTCTTGGAAATAAGGCTGAAATACATCTTCCATTTCGTCTTTGTTGTCATTTTTATCTAGCCATAATTGACAATTAGTATTATTCGGTTTAAGTATTGGCTTCGACTGTGGAATTTTTTTCTTATCAAATGTTTGTAAATACAAATTTCGTATATCCGTCTGAGTCATTTTCAAATCAAATATAACGCCTGAAAATATGTCTTGAATACACAATTGGTATGAATTGTGCACCGCATTGATAGTTCTGTTTGTATCCTCATTATCTGAATTTCTCTTGTGTGTGCTACAAAAATATTCAAGAGCTCTTTTGAGTACTTGCCGAAAATAATCATATGAACAAATCGCTTGCATTGTTGAACATAAATTTTCAGTAATACATATCGGATCTGCATATCGAAAGACAGTTATCAGTAAAATCAAAAAGTAATTAAATTACCTTGGCAAATGAATTTATTTTTACGTTGTCTTTTACCGATTCTTAAAACTGGCATTCGAGTTTGTATAGATATAATGAATTTTTCTGTATCAAATTTTTCAACATAATACGATAAGAGTTGAAAAAAAAGCATTTCCATGTTAATTGTATTTTTTGATTTCCATGTACGAGTATATGCGTTGCATAAACGAAAGAAATCATTATATTGATTGTCTTTTAGTTGTATTGGTAGAGGTTTAACACCAAACACCTTATTTCGAAAATGAAGAAATCTATTACATTTATGAAAACAATAAAACAATCTTACATATTCATGAAGACATGGTAAAATCGGTTCTTCAAGTTGTTGTAAAAAGTGAATAATCATTAGATGAAAAACTACCGGATGAAGAGTGCCCAAATCTGGTCTGTCAATGTTGCTTACCTGTGACGAAAGATACATATTCTATGATTATTTTCTAATTATAAGAAGAGAGACCTTTGCGAGAATACGTAAAAGTCGAAATAATTGAAGAACACGTTGATCAAATTTTGTATAAATTTGAATCAATTTCGACAGGTAAATTGCTTTGTTGTAGCCAGATGTTAATCGCACATTTATGTTCGAATCACATACAAGTAAATCAATATACGGCAGATCATGATCAATATCGATACGAGGCTCATAGCAAAGTCCTAACAACAATAACAGAGACTATACATATAGAAGTTAAGTTCACGATTCTTTTATTGTTTCGTGAACAAGAGCTCGAAAAACGGTCTCATACCAGAGTCACGAATAATATTGAGCAGTATGTTCTGTGTACCATATTCCGATGATTCCTTGAACTGCACATCGATATCTATTTTGCTTAACTTGTCTAAGGCGCATTTAAATAGAAAAGCACCATATAAAGTAACTTGAGCATCTATTTGAGAGAATGATACAGAATCAACACAGAATTGAGCAAATATTTTTGTTCATTACCTGGTCGTTTGGCGACGATAATATTATATAATTTATTATATACGATCAATCGTTGTTGAGCACCGTCTTTGGTTAAATAATGCTTGACCAAAGTTTGATTAAAGCAAAAATTTAATAATTCCAAATGCTTACAAATTGGTTCTTCGATGATAATCGTTGTTTGATCTGTTTGCACCTAATGAACAGAATATTTTTAGTAACATGATGATGACAAAAGAATGAATTACTTTGTCCAGTGATTTGTCTTTAGTCTGCGATGCTTAGAAAAAAACAAATATTAAATCACTGAGAATAAGTTTAAAAGATAAGTGTTTACTTGATAATTTTTGTACAGTTCGATTGTTTTGACTATGTTGTCCAACTGTTGGTGTAGTTTGTTGTTGAGCTCCCACAGCCTCGGTAAATGGTATTTTAATTGGCTTTTTTCGAGATCGTTTCGATCGGTTCTGTTGTTGGTTTTGTTCATTGCGTTGATGATTTAGTTCAATCTGTTCATGGCTATAGTTGGTCGACTGATTGTTGGAAAGCACTATATCTGTTTTATTTGTATGGATTTTTGAAGCCATTTATTAAGATCAGCTATTCAACTTGTATGTGTTATGAATGTAAATAGGAAAAATAATCTGAAATGCATATTCTCTAATTTAACAGGAAGGCCCATCTTGAGAGTGGGTAGGTGTGTGTTCTCATTATCTATACTCACATCTTTGTGAGAGAGATCTTTGAAGAATTTTTTAGTAATACGGGCATATACGAGTGGAAAGAGATTTGTTAAGGGATTTAGTTTTTTATTAATATATGGAATCCGACAAAATCCGATCTGATCTATCCTAAGGCTGATGACTTCCGATTGATTTCATATGGCGTATTCGATCGGATTGAATCTCCTGGGTGGTTAGACCGAACATCTCGTTACATACTCAGAATTTGATTTGAATATCATTGATAAAGTACTTCTATTAGAGTTCGATTTGAATAAAAAGTTAAGTTTCAGAAACTCAAACGTTTTGTAATGTAATATTAGTACGAAACAAACTTAATTTTCAAACTTCTGAGTTTTTTGTTACACAATCTATGTGATCTCAGAAGGACAATCTTTTGACATTAAAAACGCTAAACAATGAACACAAGCAAAACCCTACACATTTAAATAACTTACAGTTTACAACGCTAACGAATTTTCAATTTCATCAACATACATACTTTACTTAAAAACACCAGATAAACCTTATAAGCAACACTGACGTGCGTCACAGTCTGCCTGCTTTATCTTCGTTCTCACGGTAGTTAAGATACCAGAATAACTTCGTAATGTTAGAAAAAAAGCAGTAAAAGAAAAGATATTTTATGTTGACACGTGGATAGAAACAGCTATTAAAACATTTTGCTGTCGACGTTGTAAAAGCAACAATCGTTGCTAACAGAATGCGAAAAAAATAAGGCTCTCTACACTGCTTATAATTTTGTTCGTGATGAAGTTAAGCGTACCCTTCCCACTTATTTTTCCGATTTTTTGAGCTCGATGACGGTTCGGCCGATCGAGCTGAAATTCTCACCACAAATAGAGAATCTTAAATGATCAGACATATGTTCGAAGAAAAAAAATTTCCTAGGGATTTTTGGCAAAAGCTTTGTTTTTTCAAGAGTTCTCAACTTGCTCAGAAAAATGCCTATTAGATTATGTCAGAGGTAATTTTAAGGATTTTTTAAACATCTCACTTATTTTTTTTAAATAAAAACAACACGTAAAGAATCATGGTAGATCCTGTTTCTCAGCTTTCAATAGGGTGTGGGTGTGGGTTGACATTAGGTTCATTCAACATCAATACCCACACCCTTTTTTTAGACTTTTGAACGCATTTGAACCTTTTAAAAATCTATGAAGCTTTTTTTGAAGGGTCCAGTAGTGTTCCTTTTTCTTTTAGAGTGAGGGATATTTCCAAACTCGACATTTTCATTAACCGCTTCCTGATGGTGAAAACTACTTATCCGCCGTCAGTTTCTCATGTTCTAAACATTGTGATCCACAAAAAACTCAATATGTTTTTTCGAAGTTTTTATAAAATAAACTTTTTAATGAAAAATTCTTTATTTAAATTTTTTTATGAAAAAAGTTTTTATTCAAATTTCTTATATATATTTTTGACCTTTTTGAATTTTTAATGCATAATTTTTTAATTAAATTTTTTATCCTTTTTGAACTTTTTATTAAAAAAGTTCCTTATTTAACTTTTTTGATATTTTCTGACTTTTTTGACCTTTTTATAAAAAATTCTTTCATTATTTCTTGAAGCACTCATTTCAGTTCTAAGAATAGGGCATTCTTCTCTAATGAAGTTTGTTCATAAAGTTATATCATTTTAGAAAGTTAATTAAGTCTTGAAGCATTGCCTCTATACTTTTTTATTCTATAAAAAAATATCTTAGATGTAATAATGAAGAGCATTTACTATCTGCGCAGTTTAATTTATGTCAATCTGTTTATTAAATTTTTACAGATTCCATCATAAATATTATACCTGCAATTTGATTGGCTCATCAAATACTTTTATGATTAGAGATGTCATTTTGTCTTTATTCTTTCTAGAATAAAGATAATCTTTATTTTTATAAAATAAGGATAAAATAAAGAATAAAGAATTTTTTTTTCGTAAAAATCTAAAATTTTATCTATCCCAGGTAGATCACCAAATATTACAAGGATACAGGTTAAAAAAAGATTCCGAGGAGAAGTCTTTTCGATAAATCTTTTATGCCTCACATTCATTTGCTAGCATTATTCCATATTAGAATATGACTAATGATAGGAAAATACTGCGATTAATATTATCTGTTTTTATCTCAATTATTTATCGATCACTTGAAAATATTTTCTTTATTCTTTCTTATAAAGAAAAATAAAAATAAAGTAACACTCCTATTTATGACTACTGAGAATAGGGTCAACAAGTTTGTCTATATATTGATGAGAGAAATTTTGGAAGATTTTTTTCCCGTCACCACTGATAATTAAGAAAACTAAAGGTCAAACTAATTTCTTATGTACTAATTAGTTTTTATTTCTCATACTTATGCTTGTTTACCGTTTTTAAATGCTCTCAAATAGTTTAATTTCTACATAAAATTCGAATTTGTCAAGAGAGTTAGGAATACTTCAGATCAAGGAGAATATCAAATAAAGAATACGTTTGAAAGACTAAAAGCATTTAAATCGAAATATATTGCACATTCAGTAAAGCCGTTTCATTTATTTTTGAAGTGTTGTAGTCTGTCATTCTCAGTTGATTCTCTTTAGAAAATATGTGGGTATACAATGTGAAATATTGTTTTAACTATGTCAATTTCTTTTCATCGAACAAATTTTCTATAAAATTAAATTTTTACAAAAGAAAGAAGAATGTCGATCGACAACACTACAATCATATTTCAATTACCATCATTTAACACAATTTCAACTATTACACAAAATCTTTCCTTTTATGGTTTTCTTTTCTTATTTATCTTTGGTTTCGTGGGAAACATTAGTAGCATATTTATATTTAGTGGAACAAATTTAAGAAAAGCTTCTACTTCTCTTCTCTTCGTATTTCTTGCAATTTCTGATATCGGTTATCTTTTAACATGTATATACGAGTTTATCTATTATGGTTTCAATACCAAAGATCCAAATGCTGATAGAAGTCGTATTAGTGCTCTCTGCCGTTTTCGTTCGTATTTTCAAACAACTTCCATGTGTCTATCGTCGTGGCTTCTAGTCGCAATATCAGCTGATCGTTCAATACGAATTATATTTCCTTTCAAAGCCAAAACTCTATGTACACGACGTCATGCAATATATGTTGCTACAATAATTCTTCTAACTTTCCTCGTTCTCAATGCTCATTATCTAACAGCAGGATTTGGAGCGAATCAAGGTCAATTTGTCTATTGTTATGCAGACTTTCGAAATGCTCAATATACTTATTTCTATGCTTATCAATGGCCTATAATTCTATCAATTTTCCAAATCTTCTTGCCTGCTTTTTGCATCTTTTTATTCTCATTGTTAATCTATAAAAATCATCAACGCCCAACTGCTCTTATTATCAGCGTTCATCGAAAATTTTTGGAAGTTCAACTATTAAGATTGATGATCTCAAGTAGTCTTCTATTTCTTCTAACAATGATTCCATTAGGCTTATCGAATACAATTGGACCACGATTTTTGACTTTTGTAACACTTGAACAATTACATACATATATTTCAATACTCTATTTTATTCAATCAATTAATTATTCAATCAATTTCTATGTTAATGTTTGTTCAAGTAAATTATTTCGAGAAAAAATTTTACGAATATTACATTTCAATTTTGGTCAACATATACATCCGATTGTACAGGCTGAACCTGTTGAAATAGTAAGGCTAGATAGGCAAATAATGGCTGGTCAACTCAATCAATTAAAAAATTGATTTGTGTTGTGTAGTTTTCCTTCTGTCGCTTATTTTTGAATATTCGACTAAAACAAATGATCTGATGAGTTTTAATAGGCATATATCGACTTCTTTTTTCTTTGTATTTTCTTCTGAGACTTGTTTTTTGACTTTTTCTTTATTCGTGTAATGTTTTATTTTCTGTATCGATGTTGTCGTGTAACTGTCAGTATTAATTGATTCATTTATATTTTATTAAATTTTTCAAA
Source organism: Adineta steineri (assembly GCA_905250115.1). Lineage (NCBI taxonomy): Eukaryota > Metazoa > Rotifera > Eurotatoria > Adinetida > Adinetidae > Adineta > Adineta steineri. The sequence goes on from CAJNOI010000154.1 coordinate 80,781, forward strand.
AGATGTCTTTATAATACCATCTATTGGGGTGTGGATATGAGTATTCTTCTCATTCATCTACAATGACGTGCCATCAAGACTTCTAATTGATGATGGTGTCACGCGTCCGAGTGGAAAAAACAGTTGGAGTTGGAATAAATCGGTGAAATTGAATTTGCAATTCAAATAATTCTAAAGGTGTAACAGTTGTACTAATATACATCTTTAATAAGAAATTAGTCAGGCTATCACAAAATGTGTTTAGTGCTTGAAAGTCTTGTACGCATAAACTATTGGATTCCCGGTTTTGTTAAAAAACAAGAATGAGTGCAGTGAAAAAAATCACTAAATTGACTTTTTATATTTTCTTGTTTTTGTTATTACACTCACTATAATAGTGTCTCAATCTTTCTGTTGAGACACGCGTCAATATGAAAAATAATTAGATATAAAAACAGTTCCTTTATTTTCAAGAATTTCTATAGTTTATATATGAAACTTTTATTGGGATATACCGAATGGTAAAACATATATTTTTAGCTATAATTTGAAATTGAACAATGACACGAATGGTATATAGAATAGAGAGTTAAAATCGTATCCAATCATCTATAAAAAAAATTTCTTAATATTAATTTCTGAAGTGATTTTGAAATTTTCTAATTATTAATAAACTTTATCTTTGTAAAGAGAAGGCAAAACATAAAAGGAGGATCAATTATAATCATAATGACAATTTAACTTATTCTTAAAAAAAATAAAACAAAATTCTACAAAAACGATTTGATGCGTTTTCATCTCATTATGCCAATAATTAAAAATGCAGTTCTCTATCCTGTTCACGCCAAAAATAATTCAAACAGTATATACTAATATTCATGTTACCTTTGCATATACGTGCAAAATAGAGAGTGTGGGTGTGGATGCGAGTGCGGGTTTGAATAAAACAGAATACCCACACCCACACCCTTTATTTATTTCTTCCTCTCAAGAATCGCATCGTCCTGATACAAAACACACGCTTATCTACTCGTTCATCAAATAGAATGAAAAGAATCGAAAGAACAAATAGCATGCGTGCAGCGCATGTAAGCGAGAGAGTCACACAAATAACATGCATGCAGCGCATGCAAGTGATAGCGTCACAGTCAAGTACCGAAAGCAAGTACGAATATCAAAAGATAATAGTACGTAAGCACCAAAAAAGATCAAAATGCATATAAAGAAAAGAGAAAAAGCCATCCTTTGCCTGCGTGCAAGGTTTTACTTCAGTTACTTTCAACAAGATTAAAGTTATGCTAATTGATGTAATTAAAGTGTTATCATAAAAACTACTTCCCTCTTATTTTTTTCCAACTTAATTCTCCGCGAAAGAGATGACGTATATGTTTTCTTTTTGACTCAAATAATGTTTTTTTTCAAGAAGGTTTTAAAAGACAGATTGATGATTATTTACTTACGAAAATGATGAATTATTATCATCATTTTTTTTTGCTTACGAATGCATCGTCAGATACTTGACTGATGACAAAGCATTGATTATATATACAAAAAAGACATCAAACACAATACTACATATACTAGAATACTAAGATACAACAGAATACTATGTTCATCTATTTGATTTTTGCTTCATTTTTTTTCTTCAATAGTCTTGTAATTGAAACGGCTCTTGTTGAATATGATTTCATTGTTCGTACTATACCATCAAATCCAGATGGTTATCCTCGACCTGTAATTATAATGCATAATGCAAATTCATCATGGGATGTCAATCGACCATTTCCTGGTCCACTTATTCGGGCGAAATTGGGTGATACACTTCGTATTCAAATCACTAATATGATGCGTGATCAAGCAACATCAATTCATTTTCATGGCCTTCATATGTTTAAAAACCCATGGGCCGATGGGACGGAACATATAACCCAATGCCCTATTGCACCACATCAAACGTTCATATACGAATTTGAAGTGACACAAACAGGAACGTTTTGGTATCATTCACATAATGCACAACAATATGCTGATGGTCTTGTAGGACCAATTATATTCGATCATGATCCTATTGAACAGCGATACAATTATGGATCAAATGATTATGTTATTATGCTTCAAGAATGGTATCATGAAACTTGGTCCGACTTGATGACAGCATATCAAGGTCCTCATGGTGCCTATCCAGGTAGTATTCCAATCTATCCATGGCCTCCAACTTCCTTTCTGATTAATGGACATGGACAATTCAATTGTCGTACATCCGATTGTAATGAAAATGCTACATGGAGAGATGAATGTGGAACAGAATATCCTGTTCAATGCGTTCCTCTACGAACACCATTTCTTGGTCCATGCAAACAAAATGCACATCCTATCGATGAATTTATATGTCCATCTGGGAAACAAATTCGTTTACGACTAATTAATGCTGCCAGTGGTATTCCTTTTCGTTTTGAAATCGATCAACACAGTCTTACAATTGTTGCACGAGACAGTATTGAGATTTCACCAATTACTGTTTCTCATCTTCATATACCTATTGGACAACGACTTGATGTGATTGTCACATGCAATCAAAATCCATCAAAATATACAATACTCATTGCTAGTCGAAGTAGTTTTCAGCCTCCACATATCATAACTGGGCCAACGCCAACAATGTGGGCAACAGCATTACTTACTTATCCAGAATCTAAAGCCAAAAATATTCATTCGATCAATATATCCGAAATATTGCGTGTTGACTCGGATAATCCATTCTTTGAATATCAATCATTGAAACCATTTGTATCTCGTTTTGCTCGGCCAGCTATTCGACGAATAACACTCTCTTTCGTCTGCCATTGGAATAATCGATTAGGAATCGATGCTTTAGAGGAATGGGCTGTCAATAACATCACTTTCGAACCACCAAAAGAACCTCTTCTTCAAGGAAATTTTCTTGATAACACACTTGATCATGTTATTGCAGATGAATATCCTGGTCATGTCAATAATATTCATGCTACTCACATACATCATTTTGAATACGGTCAAACATATGAAGTACTTATGATTAATAATGATCCTCAGCAACATCCATGGCATCTTCATGGATATTCAGTTGATTTTATTGCTGCTGGAAAATTACCACATGTTCAACCATTAACATGTAAACAAACTCAACGACGACAAATCAATGAATTTGATCTTGATTCAATACTACCACTACTTAATTCTACACCACCTGTTCTCACTGTTGGTGATTCATTTAGTATTCCGCGAGAAAGCTATATTCTTTTTCGATTCACAGCGAATAATCCAGGTCCATGGTTTTTTCATTGTCATATGGATTGGCATATATCGCCAGGTATGGCTCTTGTCTTCTCTGTCGGACAAAATGGAAAATATAAAGGATTAATTACACCACCACCATCAAACAACTTTCCAATGTGTGGACCAAGATCTAACTTAAAATACAATTCAAGTACATTATTATTCTCCTCGTCCACTACACCTAAACTAAAAATCTCTCTATTGATTATTATTATTCTTCAGACATACTATCGAACATTGTAAAATCAAACCATCTTTTCTAAAGTACTACAGTTTTGTGAATTTATTATAACGAAAGAGAAATATGATTGCAAATGCTTTCTTATGTCATTTTATGTCATCAATGTTTCTATCTGAGAAGCGATTTTTACTCGATTTCTCGAGCTTTTTCGTAATATGAAAGTGCTTTTGCGTGCTCGCCCATCTTTTTATACAGCGCAGCCATGTTGTTGTAAGAAGTAGCCATGTTAGGATGATTCGGGGGGAGAGCTACTTTCCGAATTTCAAGTGATCGTTCATAATATTGAAGTGCTTTCGAATATTTGCCCATGTTAGAATAGACGAAGCCAATATTGTTGTAGGCACTAGCCAAGTCAGGATGATTCGGAGGGAGAGCTACTTTATAGATTTCAACTGCTCGTTTGTAGGATGAAAGTGCTTTGGAAGAATCGTCCATGTTATAATACACCGCAGCAATGTTGTTGTAGGAAGTAGCCATATCAGGATGATTCGGAGAGAGAGCTATTTTGCCAATTTCGAGTGCTTGTTCGTAATATGAAAGTGCTTTTGCGATCTCGCCCATGTTTCTATACGCTCCACCAATGTTGTTGTAGGCAGTAGCCAATTCAGGATGATTCGGTGGAAGAGCTATTTTGTAGATTTCAAGTGCACGTTCGAAGGATAAAAGTGCTTTTGCGTGCTCGCCCATGTTATCATTCACTAATCCTATGTTGTTGTAGGAAGTAGCTATGTAGGGATGATTCGGAGGGAGATTTGTTTTGTAGATGTCAAGTGCTTGTTCGAAGGATGAAAGTGCTTTTGCGTACTCGCCATTGTTAAAATACATATCTCCGTCGTTGCTGTAGGAAAGAGCTTTCGCTGGTAGATTTTTGTCCATGATGATCCTATAAATATAGTAGTAGTTAGTATGTAGGTAATATAATGTCGTACGCATAGAGAGTGATACAATCGGTTAGGTAACTATAACCGAAGAAGTCAGAGCTTTTCTCGAACATGTTTAGAACAGACTAAGATATAAAACTGCCCATGAAATATCACACTGGAAAATAATCACTGAGAATAACACGTTAATATCAATCTTTTTCATTGCTACTACATGTCACTAGTTCTCACATGAGTTCAAAATCAATCATTACTTACAATTAGAATATCGTTGCTGATTGAATGCGCAAGGTCGTATTTTGCTTGATGGACGGCATATCATGTCATTTATTTTTACATTGTTTTTAATTAATGTTTGTTTACGTGTACAAGAGAAATATGACGCACGAAGAAGATGCGTTCGTCACAGTCATTACCTGTATGTTTTTTCTGTCACGCTATCGATCGCCCTTTGGACTGTATCTTTTGCGTCGTCGTCGTCGTCGTCTTCTTCTCATAGTGAGTAGGTAGACGCATGGTAATAGAATCATATACTTCTGCATTGACGTTCGTTTTCATAAAAAAAATAAATGAAAATAAGAAACTATCTTGAGGGTGAGTGTGGATGCACTTATTGTATTAAGCCTATATCCATATCCACACTCACCCACATAGTCTATCTAGCGATAGGTAGTAGTTATAAAGATAAAAATGACGGCAAATCAGTTCGCCTATAATCAAAGTGGGAATCACAAATGGGTTCTCAAATATTTTCATAAAGAAAATAAATTTCTACCAATTTAAAAATATATATTTGTGATACATAGGAAAACATTGAATCATTTTGACGTTAAATTAAATTTTCAAGGAAAAAACTAAGAATATTTTTCTTGATTTTTTCATTAGTTTTTAACAATAAAACTTGACTTCTTTTGTTTTTATTTATTAATGTTTTATTTAACAAAAAATTTCATTCATAAAATTATCTCAAATTTTTGAATTCGATGATTATGACAATCAGCAACATAAAGATTACCTTCATCATCAAAAGATAAACCACGGGGACGATTCAATAGATTTGATTGATTTCCTTGGCCATCTCCACCAACAATGATTTCACCTTCATCTTTTCCTTCAAACCAGCGCATTATTCGATGATTTCCACAATCTGCCACATAGATTTGACCAAAAGCATCAACAACTACTCCTTGAGGATAAGACAATTTATTGAGACTTCTTCCTTCACCATGTCCTCCAGCAACAATTCTTCCTTCTTTTGCATCTTTTCTCCATTCATCACACGGTGATTGTTTTGGTCTGATACATAAACAGATTCATCTTCATCAACAAAGATAAAACGAGGATGACTGAATTGATTGAGTTTATTTCCTTTGTCATTTCCACCAGCCACTACCATTCCTTCATTGTTATATTCTCCCATTTTCCATCGTCTCACTTCATTCTTTTCATTATCAGAAACGTAAAGATATCCATGTTTATCTATTGCTAAGCCCACACAGTCAATATTATTAATGAGAATTTGTTGCTTTTGATTTAACCATTGAATCACTCGTCTATTTTCAGAATCCGCAATGATAATCGAATGTTTTTGTTGATCAATAATCACAACTTTTGGCTCATTCAACTGATCTATGCGATTTCCTTTGTCATTTCCACCTGCAATGATTTGTCCTTCATTTGTATTATATTTCCATTCAATAATACGATGATTTGCATAATCAGCAATGAAAATATTTTTATTTTTATCAACAAAGATTCCATAAGGGAAATTAAGTTGATTTAATTGTTGTCCTTGTCCATTTCCGCCAGTTACAGTGATGACATTTGGTTCTAGAAAACGATGAAAACAAAAGATTTTCACGAAAAGAAGAAGAAAAAAAAGAGAAGATCAATTTTGAATAAAATGTTGAATGAAAAAACATATTTTCTTTTATTTTTTTTGTTGAATTTTGAAAGATAATTTATTTGCCAAGCAAATTGACAAAAATTTAGTTTGAAAAGAAAACAAAAATTGAAAATGATAAAAGATTTTGTTGATTTTATGGAAAATCAAAATTTGTCTTTTACAAACTATTTTTAAAAAACTTACTTTCAGAAATTTCATTAATAAACGATTGTGAATTTTGTTGAATAGAAATATGTGTCGGATTATTTAATTCTCGTGTGATTTCTCTTAATCGATTTCTTAAATAATTTAAATTAATTTCATTGAAATCATTTTCTTTATGAATTTGTTTTATTTGTTCAGATAAATCATTAAGCTTCTTTTCAATATCATTAATAAATGTTTGTGGATTTTGTTTTTGTTCATTAATTGTTTGTTTAAATGCATTATATTCATTGGTAATATGATTTAATTCATCATTAAATATTTGTTGATGTTCGTTTAAATGTGGTAGACAAAATTCTTTTAAACATCCTTTGCAAAGATATGTAATTTTGTATATATTACATGTAAAACACTGTGTTTTGTTGCTTGCTATTGCCATATCTTTGAAGATAAATTTATAAATGAAGTGAATATCTATGCTTCTCTATTTTTATAAATATAAACTTATAATAACTCAGTAATAATAAAAACATTGCCCGGAAATAGAAAAAAAGACTTTTGTTGTGACAACAATTACTAATTGTGTCAACATCTTATTCATGAAACTGATACAATATTTAAGAAAGTTAGACTAAAATTGAAAATTGATATCGTTTTAATTTCAAATAAGAATTCAAATGATTTTTGTGATATTTATTCAGTAAAAGAATGTTTTAATGTAACTTGAGAGTGCAGATGTGGGTATATTTGCTAGTGAGTTTTCATTCACACGCACTGTCATAAACGCTTTTTAAAATTTATTTAATCTTGTTGAGATTGACTTAGAACAGAAAGAGGAATTCGAAAGCTTTAAATAAATATTGATAATTCTCAGATTAATGTATCTTTTATATATATATATATAACACTTTATTCTCATCATTGAATTTCAGTATTTTGTCTAGTTTACCAATATAATAATTAAACTTTCGTAGAGTTCTTCTTTTCAGTTCTTGGTCATATAATCCGTGATACTTGCTTGACTTCGTTGTTGTTGATTGACTCATGATAAACAAAAATACTCGTAGTATCTTACAGACAAGAAATGAAAGAATGAAACTCTTGTGATAATACTCTTTTCGTCAATACCTCTGAAAATAAACCATCGAACAAAACATTGAATAAACTCACACTAAACAGGAAATAAAGAAAAAAATATATAAATATGATATTGTCTTCCTCTTGAAAATAATCTCCGCATGGCATTTTTTCATTTCGTCATCATTTATGTAATGCGAGATCAATTTATATAATAACTTGATACATCTGTTTTCTTTCTGTTCTTAATAAAAATTTCGATGAAGAAAGAAAAGAAATGTACGAATACTGAATCATAACTTGTCTTTTTCAAATAAATATTTCGTAATACGAAGTGTAAAAACAGTTCATTAAGTTAAAATAATCTACATGATGATGAATCAAAACAATTCATACTCCAGAGACATGTTATTCATTTTGTGTAAATTTAGATTGATATGAATTGCATATTTTTATTCAGTCCCTAGGGAGAGTATTCATAAAGAATAGATTTATTAGTACATTTACATCCGTCAACAAAATAAAAATAAATCAGATTGATCTGAATATTTCTAAAGTCTATTGAAAGGTTAACAACAATTTAACCATCTTTTACCACATTAGAGCCGACGACAAAGCTCAATTATTGGAAAGTTATTCGTGAATAATTTGAATTAATTTAACTACTAATCCATTTTCGTTTTGCAATTACACTGATCTTCTACAGACATTTTATAATTTCAATTTTCGTTTTAGTTTTATTAAGTATGGGTGTGAATATTCTATTTCATCCACACCCTCTTTTTACCAGTTTTTCTATAAATTGAGACTGCTTCATCAATGCATTCGAGGAAAATCTAATAATCATTATGTCAAGATGCAATCGAAAAAGGTAATTTCGAAATTTCTATATCATAAACTATGCGAATGATTCATGTGTATTGATTGACACGTCGACAATATTTGCTTCCAAGTTACTCATTTTCATTGCATCAGAATGAGTAAGAAGTGTCTATTAGTTATATGCTGTATAAATAGTCGCGTTGAAATCATACCTTTACTTAATACATTTTATTTCAAAACAATACCAACGATGGAGATAATTGAACAACTGCTATCAGCCCATGATGATTTTTCACAAGAATCTCAGAATGATGACGATGTCGATCGAGTAAGATTACAGTTTTATTTTTAAAATTTCATAGCCCGCGAACTCCTCCAAATGCGGGTGAAATGGAGGTTGTCCCATTTGCATGGGCATAAAAATATTTCTTGCTTCTTATTAATGAATCTTTAGATTTATTCATTCCAATATGAAATATTGGATGCCAATCAGGTATGTAAATATATTATAAAACAAGATTTTAATGAAAAGAAACGATTACGCATCTTGAGGGTGTGGATGTATGTGTATCATACTAATTTTTAATTCTAAAATAGTTCCTTACAAAAGTTTTTCTTAATATCGAAATCTTCCACGTCTATTCTATGTTAAATATTCCATGATATGTAGTCAATGCATTTTCTTTTTATGTAGATAAAACAACAATACTTCAAACGATTATCAGATGTACTTGCCAATTGGCAAGTCACTGATGTTCGTACCGTACCAGGTGTCATGTATCAAGTTCGTTGTGGTCATGATGAATTCGATCAAAGTATTGAATATCAAATCAATTGGTTTTTTGATTGCGCCGAAACAATTATTCATAATCATCGACATTCATTTGATAGTTATTGTTTAGAAGGAGAATATATAGAAAAGCTATGGGAAATAGTTGATGATGATGGTGGTGGTACAATGACATATCAATTTCAACGTAAATCAAACGCTACATTTGATCTATGTAAAACAATACCTGGTACTCTTTGTCATATAAAAACCAGACATCACTTTCCAGGCAATATACTACATGTTGATACAAGCCAATTCCATTCGATATCATCGCTTGTTGGTTCCAGTAGTCGAGTTTTAACATTTTTGATCAAGAAAAACTATTTTCCAGCATCAGATATATTTGCACTTAGTATGACACCGGAGATAGAAGTACAAGATAATGAAATCCGACAAGCAACAGATGATGAACGACAAGTTATGTATGAGAAACTTCAGCAATTACAAAAAACAAGTCTTTGTCAATAATTCACTGGATTCGATATATATATGTATGTAATAATCAGATCTGATAAACGCATCCCCAAGAGAAAGACACAGGATCGGAACCTTCCGGGAGGGTTTCCAACCCGGCAAAACCCGATGATCGGATCCTATCGGAAACCATCCGCCACATTCCGACAACTTTCACAAAACACCGATATAAACCGACAAACGAATTCACCACGAACCGTCAGAATCTATGTTATCGGAACCGATATGTTCAGACAACTGTATCCGATCACATCCGCTACAAAACACCGAGTTCCCCTGACCAGCAAACAACAGTGAACATCGTATCATACCATATTTCCCCCGATATCATACGACGAAAATCGAGTATTTCCAACTATCGGAACCGATCGCACTCAATCAGAAACCATCAATTTCATTCAACGGATTTATTCGGAGACTAATAAAAAGATCCCCCCGTACCCGACCTGCGGATACACAAAGTTCTGATACCAACCAACTTACTGACCAAAAGCAGTAAAATATCAATACATATCGGACAAAATACCATCTGAATCTTATCTCAATACACTTCACGAGCCTTTTCTCTAACTTACATTTCAGAACTTCTAGAATCAATGTGAGCATAAGTGCTCATTTGATACTAATGGTAGTTGCGGAACATTTAAGGAAATCAATGCTCACCAAAATCATCACTCGATATG
>CAJNOI010000154.1:91144-105274 GCA_905250115.1 Adineta steineri
AAAGTGAGCATGAGTGCTCATTTGATACTAATGGTAGTTGTGGAACAATTAAGGAAATCAATGCTCACAAAAATCATCACTCGATACGATTTTTAAGATTTCTTTTTTAAACTTAAATTTTTCAGAGTTCGAAAATCATTGTGAGCATCGATGCTCATTCTCACATTTATACGAATCGACGAAACAAAGAATATCTCACTGCTCGAAAATCATCAAAGCAAAATATCGATACGATTTGTGTGCTTTGTTTTTTCAACTTAAATTTTGCAGAGTTAGAAAATCATTGTGAGCATCGATGCTCATTTTCACATTTGTGCGATTGGACGAACTCAAAAAAATATCTCACTACTCGAAATCATGAAAGCATAATATCGAGACGATTTTGATGCTTTGTTTATTTCAACTTAAGTGTTTTAAAGTTCCATAATCATTGTGAGCATCCTGTGCACACTATTGCTCACTTGATTCCTACACATGCTCTTCCCCATTTCAATCTAATATTCTGCTTTCAGTGATATAAGAATCATACTCGGCGATCGTTTTTGTCTCGAAAATGCTCATTAAACTTTGTTCCATTACCCGATTTCGAAAGTGAGCATCCTCTGCTCACTATTGCTCTGTCACTTTGGACACATGCTCTTCACTGTTTCAATCAAATGTTTCGCTTTGAGTAATATGATAATCATACTCGGCGATTGTTTTTGTCTCGGAAATACTCATAGAAGTTTGTCCCATTACTCTATTTCGAAAGTGAGCATCCGGTGCTCACTATTGCTCACTCACTTGCGACACATGCTCTTCACTATTTCAACCTAATATTTTGCTTTCACTGATATAAAAATCATACGTCGCGATCATTTTTTTCTCGAAAATGCTTATCAAACATTGTTGCATTACCGAATTTTGAAAGCGAGCACCCAGTGCTCACTATTGCTCACTCACTTCCTACACATGGTCTTTCCCGTTTCAACCTAATGTTTCGCTTTGAGTGATATACTTACCGTACTCACCGACCGTTTTTGTCTCAAAAATGCTTATCGAACTTTGGCGCACTAGCCTGTTTCAAAGGGAACATGTTATGCTCACTGTGTCTTTCTACATCGCATTGTCTACCTCAACGTAATATTTGTCTGGGAATGAGATGGAAATCATATATAGCGATCTTTGCTGGCTATCCTCGTTCTTGTGGAGTTTGTAACGCTATTTGATTTTCAAAGTGGGATTCCTGTATTCAGATTTGGTGAATTTTCAGTATGGCGTCGATGGTTTGATTCTAATCTAAAATTGCTTTTAAGAACGAGAGAGTAACGATATCTTGAGATTTATTTTACTAAGAAAGTGTTTGTTTGGAGATTTTGAAGTCTCACATTGGTCAAAGTGAGCATCTTAGGTGTAGATGAGGATGTGAGTGTAGAGGAACGGTGAATCAGTTACCCCAACTCACGCAGAGCGACGGATTATTAGTTGCTTGATAGTAGTAGCATTTACGAGATTTGGTCGAATTCGGTCGGATCAAATATCTTCCGATATAAGGTAAGATTGAAATTTATGTTAATTCGGTCAATCCGGCCGACGGATTTTGCGCCGAAAAATGCCGGATTTGTCCGGTTCACAGCAGGTTTTAATGGGATCTTTACAGATTTTGGTGAAACCGATTGGTTCTGGGCATCGAATATCGGTGGTGTAGTGTCCGATGATTTCCGTACCGGACTACAGCCGAATTATGCGGATTTCAAAGGAATTGTTTTAGGTGGTGATGTCCGGTGTTGATCCGATGTAATCGGATTGTCAGATTGTAAAGGAATAAGGGGGATTTGGAAGTAATTATTTTGGTTGATGGTTTTCGGTATAGATCCGTTGCAATCCGATTGTCGGATTTTAGATTATGATGAAGGATTTTTTTCCGGCAGGATCCGACATTGGACTGAATTCAAAAATTTGAGGAAATCTGTTGAAGTCCGATGTTATCCGGTTTACAATCTGGAATCATCCGGAGGTTTTCAGAAGGTGGTTATGTCAGGATATGGTCGGATCCGATTGTCAGTTGCGATAAGATCCGACCAGATCTTTTCCGGTGTAATCCGATCCGGAATCCTGTACATGAGAATCCGACATAAACTGAGTCGGTTCCGATCGGTCTTCAACGGAGTGCGTCGGATTCCGGAGTAATCTGGTGTCGGATCCGATGTGTTCCCGTACGGTCCACAAGTCGGATCGAATGTCCTGGGATCTCTGATAATCAATAATATGACTGACTCAAATACTTTTTTTAAATAACGTTACTTTTATTATATTTTAATCTCTCACGTATTTTTTTATTTTAATTATATCGTCATTTTTGACCATGTGAGTGATATCTTAGGTGTAATCGTCAAGATAGTGCTATACATTTTCAATATTATGTACAAAATAATGATTCCTTAATACTACTATAGAAACATTTATTTACAATAATCTCTATGCTTACTGATGATTGATAAAAATAAGATTGTTTAGAACAATCAATGAGATGATGATTTGATCCCATACAATATAATTTTCTTGATGTATTTAAAAAATCGATACGAGAAAGTTCATAATATTTTAACGATATGCAATTAAAATTCAGCATAAAAACTAATTACTTTTGTTCACATACAGCAAAATCACTTTTAAAAATACTATATTATTTAGTACAAGATATTGAAAATTGATATAACATTTATTTATACATCACTCAATCTTTTTTGTTGAAAATAAATAAATATTTAAATGCAAAATGAAACTAATATGAATTAACTTCCTTAAAATGATAGGGTGTGGGTGTGAATGTAATGTAAGTGTTAGTAAAGTATGTATGACAGATCCATTCATACGCCCAAACCCACACACCCACCCACACCCACAACCACATTCTCTCCTACTCAAACTAAATGTGAATGACGTAAGCCACGTCGCATAATTAATTCCATACGATAATCAAAATTCATTTTCTGAAATACACTTTCACTAAAAGATTAAAAAAACAGTATTGTTGCCTTCTTTAAAATGATGAGGTTCAAAAAATGACTGACTAACATATTTCATATCAATACCTTTATTGTAAAGATTAATATTATACTTTATATAATTGGAAATGGATTGTTCTGGACAATTCAATCTAAATAAATATGTAGAATAATATAAACTAAACTAAGCATTAGACTCATATTTACTTCTCAAAAAGTACATTCATATGACAATATGAATCTGCATTATACAAAACTTCATCATCTTTATCAATTTTTGACGATAAGATGTTTAATATCATATTGTAAATCTCTTTTTCAAATCCTGGTCGCGATAAATATTCATTTTATTTAATACACAACGAGACGAATCCCTAAAAAAAGCATTTTAATAAAATATATATTATCCTTATCCACAGCGCATCTTCATCTATATATATAAAGAAGAAAGTTTGTCTGTTTGTTCTTTATGCATTTGGACACCGTACGAGCAAATGAAATGAAACTTTCCAGGAATGGTTTCTACAACCAGGGGAAGGTCAACGTCTACTTTTTTCCAAAAAAAAATAAATCCTACGTTTGCTACAGGCAATCTATGAAACTGACCAATAGGATTGCAGCATTTCAAAAGGTTAAAAAAACATTGATAGCGAAGGCGGCCGAAGGCCGTCTGAGCGCTCCAATAGAACATTCCACATGTTCTATCTATTTACAGCAGTCCGGTACTTGCTACGGGCAATCTATAGAACTGACCAATAGGATTGCAGCATTTCAAAAGGTTAAAAAGACATTGATAGCGAAGGCGGCCGAAGGCCGTCTGAGCGCTCCAATAAAAAATTTCACATGTTCTATCTCTCTATAGCAGTCCGGTACTTGCTACAGGCAATCTATAGAACTGACCGATAGGATTGTAGTATTTCAAAAAATTAAAAAGAATTAATAGCGAAGGCGGCCGAAGGCCGTTTGAGCGCACATCTTCTGTTCGCTATGCATTCGGTCCCTGTAATACCTATGATCACCAAACTTTTCATGACGCTTCCTTAGGTCCTAAGGACGATCGACGGGGATTGGCATAGTCAATGGGGGAGGGGGGCGTGATTGAAACTTTACTTAGGTGATTCTATGATAGCTAACTTCACCAAACCATCAATCATACACCTGTATATACAAGGAAAAGTAGCGAGGGGGTCGGATATGGAAAGTGCTTGAAATAAAAATATTTTGCAGCGGGAACCGTATCAGAGGAATTTTACAGCCACAACTGTATGAGAGAGAGTTTGCAGCGGGAACTGTAAGACAAGAACTTTGCAGCGAGAACTGTGTAAGAGAGAATTTGCAGCGGGTACTTCCGCTAGTTTTATTATATTTATCAATGATATCAATGCTAATCCAATAAATTTTACTATGATATTAAACCGATGTTATTTTTATTCTATCGTTAAAAAATATCAACTACAATGAAGAATATTATATGAATATATTAAATCAACGTTATTTATATTATATTAATTACTATGAACAATTTTAATTCAACATACTATATTATTACGCAACAACATGTAATTTATTCGAATCATTACCACATATTCCATATTTTATTAATCGAATAACAACTGAATAAACTTTACAATAAATTATTGAAGCTGCAATAACATCCACCGAATTTATAATTGATACTGACTCAATAAATATTTATCAAATACGAAATGAATCAGCATTAATATAATTACAAATTATTTTACCACATGATTATTCACTTGCATTATTAGTAGAAATATGTCATCTTCCAAATATTAATAGTTCTTGTTTTAAACTAATTAAAGAATTATTTCGAATATCATTTTCTCGCGAAAAAATGATTTATATTTGGGGATAAAAAGACGAATTAAATCTGTTTGCAATATACAGTTTATTTTCGAAGAAATAAATAAATGGTATGCAACCAATCAATTTTCAGGCTGAATTCATATTATTCTAGAATAAACAACATCAACATCAGTCATTAACAAATTATTGTACTTGTAGAGAAACGTTTTGGAAAAAATTCAGGTGATATATGATCGCTTCAAGACGCAGTGGCATATGAATTAAAAGAATATCTATCAAAACAATTAACAATAGGTGGTTTTAATATTGGTTTAGATCCAGATCTATATTATATGAACGATAACGAAAAATATTATCGTAAAGAACTTGCCATTTATGCTTTATATGACTGTCTCTTGATGCATAAAATTTGAATTAATATGAAAATAAAAAAATATAAATTTAGTTTTCAAATGAAGAACAAGATTCCATATGAGTTAATAGAATCTATTTCATTAAGTGATGATCATGATGGTTAAATATCATTTTCACAACTTACACCATCTGTTGAACGTCGGAAAACTTACGATACATGAATTACAAATGAATATGAACATAAAAATTAAAGTCAACTATCTACAGAAGAGAAGAATAAATACATAACCGATCATGCACAATAAAACAACGCCGACAATATTATAGAAATGAATTAATATTCGAAAATATCGATCATCGATTTACAATAATACAAATTAAAACGATACTCAAATAACAACTGATATCGGTTCATATCATTAACACCGCCATATCTTATCCAACGAATAATAGAAGACTCCGTGTGGCTATGCGTAAACCAGAATCAATAAAATAATATGAAGAACAAACACGAAACTTCTTCACAACACAACATTACCACGAACTCAAACTAACTGGCCGACTACCTGGTTCACCTCATAGACATACACTAACAACCACTAATACCATATAGTATTGGTATTGCTACATCCCTGGTGATAAATCAATTCTTCATCCAGATACTCACGAATTCAGTAAATAGGAAATGACGGCGATTAATTATCATCAGCATATCTATCTTGAATTAAAAGAGCCAATTGAAACTATTAATATGCATGATATTATAGTTGAATTATCCGAATCAGATGAATTTGATCTACAATTCTGCAAGTCTAAACTAAATTGGCTCTTATACATAACTAAAGAGGATTTTTATCTCTATGTTAAGTTTCGGATGCAGTTGCGTATACCATGCTCACCTGTACTATTCGGATTTCACAAAACTAATTAGTGCCACAAATTCATTAATTATATCGGCATATAATCGACGTAATGATTTTGATAATATTATCCAACAACATCAGGCAGTGTTACGATGCAAATTTATTATTGAACAGGCGACACTTTTACTAAAGTTATCGTGTCCTCTTGTTAAACCGAATATCTCTCAAAGAACAAAAAATTCAACGTTGGTGGGATATCTGACAGATTTTTTTTCAAGGTATTTCCGAAGACTGTTAGATACTACTTTTCGACGACTTCATACTAAGTCATAATTCATTGATTATGTCGACTCTGTTACGACTAATGTACAAATTATCAATTACAATTTCTGTTAACTGTGAAGTACCGAAATTTTTGTTGTATCGAGATGTACAAGTAGTGTTTCTTTCTAATCTAACTAAAGACTATTTGTTTGAAAATAGCGATTCGATTATTGTTGAACAATGTAAGACTCTATTCCGAAGATGTTCATATTTAAATGTGAGTCATTCGTTATTTATGTGTTCAGGTGCTTGTTCGATTTTTTTCATTCATATATGACATGATTTCGAGAAGAATCTTCAAAGAAATAACAATTTATTTATTTCATAAATAAATACTATTTACACAACTCATACACACAAGATGATTTCTATAAATTTGAGGGTGTGGGTCTGGGTGGCTGAGTGAGTTTGAGTGTGGGTGATGGTGTGTATGTAGGCTTTTGCTAAGCGAAGATACACTCACGCTCACACCGTCATCCATCCACATGCACATCCACCCATACCCGCACTCACATCTGACTAAATGTAATATACGGCAAATATCTCGAATTTCGTATTTTTTTATTTTGAATTAGAAGAAACTATAGAAGTTTTCTAGAAAATCAATTAAGAATGAAATTTCATCATCGTCTTGATTTGTTTTTTATTATAAAATGCAAATTATTATTCATTAAGTTTTCTTTTATTACGAATCGAGCCCCGAAATAAGGGTGTGAATGGGTGAGGATGTGTGGGTGTGGATTTGGGTATGAATGTGAGCTAAGAGAAGAGATACCCACGCCCTATTGCTCCTTTGAGGGTGTGGGTGCGGGCGTCTGTGCTGTAGTTATAGCCATCTCGTATTCACACCCACAACCACACCCTATTGCAAGATTTTTCTGTATCTATTCAACTTCTTCTTTTTTATCATTTAAAATTAATATACGTCAAATAAAAATTGATAGTGCAAAATTTTTGCATGAATTCTGTTTTTAATATAATTTTCCTGGAAATAGTATTTAACAACCGTCAAAATTCTGGAGTTGAAAGGCGTTAACATAACTCTTTTATCAGTATCGTTTTTATTTATTTTTAATGATCTCTATTACTATATATGTATACAATGTTGTGTTGAAATAATTGTATTGATATACAAAAGAATAAATGGAAGATAATTTGATAAAGAACTCCCTTCACAAACTAGTCACTTTAATGACAGAACAAATTTACACTGGAATATCTTACAGAAAAGATTTATTCTTGCTCAAATAACATCGTTTGATAGACAATGCAATAGGCCTTTGACCATTTTTCTCTTGTAAATAAACAATTAGTTTTCAAGTGCTATCATTAATGCATGATAATACATTTATAATTAATCATTTTTACCATTATAAATGTGTGATAGTTACTTTTTTGTGTTTAAATTATAGAACTTGAATTAGTAATTTAGATAGATGATGTACCACATTATCATTTGTGAAAATGTCTTCTAATATATTTAGCTTCAACAATTTTGTAGTTTTTGAAAAGTATTTACAACACCAATGGTTTAAATATGTTCGCACCAAATACTTTTGTTCTAACAAATTTCATGCGACCATTTAAGAACAAAACAATGCATGGCGATGAGAATAAACATTGGCTGAATGAATCATATTTGTTTTTCTCTTCCGTTTTAATGACTAAGTGCTGCACGCAAATTGACATACTGGAATAATTGCACAGAGGAAAGGAAGAGAAAGTTGGAAAGAATAACTATACAACATTATGGTCTGGTGGCTTCTGATTTGTTCGTTCTATCGCGGACGTTGTTAAGAAATTTATCCGTGTCGTCTGTCTCTTACTCTTCACAGCAGTATCTTAAAAAAATAACTAGTCGGAGATTCTCTTTAAACCTTAACAAAAAATACACATATTTTGCATGTTGAGAAGAACAGAAAAAATACGCCATTGCCATTATAAATAAGAGCGATACGTTTTCTTACCATTCTGACAAGAACAACTAGTGGCAAGCTTATATTCATCGTCAAATTATTAAAAAGGGCAAAACGTGTGGATCAAGATCAAATCAAAAACATTTTTCATCATCAAACGCGCTTATGAATAACAATAACACTACGATGACACCATCGGATGCTATTATAGCAAGGCGACACATAGTTCAGAATTATTCACTCCTCTGGTTAGATGAGTGTATGGATCAAACAAACAAAGTTTATCAAAATATTTTGACACAATTAAAAACCATTACTGACTATGTCAACGTCTTTAAGGAACGAGATGTATGCATCGACTATCTTACAGATGCTCAAGAAGACATCAGATTTTTCCTCGTTGTCAAGCATACTATGTCTCAACAAATAATGTCACTCATTAATGATATTCCTCAGCTGCATGGTATTTATGTTTTTGATGATACTAAAATCGTACCTGAAGAATTGATAAAAAAACGGCAAAAAATCAAGAGTATTCATACCAACATTGATGACTTATGTCAAGGATTACAACTGGGTATTAAACGATACCATCAAGACTCGATAGCCATTAGTTTTATCACAGCAAATGAAATGGCTTCAACTAATAATTTAAATCAGTTGGACCCGACATTTATGTACACTCAGATATTTAAGGAAATCATCCTTGAAATGAAATATGGTGAACAGGCTATCGAAGACTTTATTATTTACAGTCGACAAAACGACTGGGGGTCCACAACTGTTATTGATCGATTTCAAAAAGAATACCATCCTCTATCAGCTATTTGGTGGTATACTTACACTTCATTTACTTACTGTATGCTTAATGATGGTCTTCGGTTCATGGAAGGCAATACCATTATTAATATGGGTTTTTTTATTCATGATCTACATCAACGGATACAACAGCTGTATGACGAACAAATTAATAGCTATGGAGGGAAACCTCTTTTAGTTTATCGAGGACAAGGTCTTGAAAAATCAGAATTTGAAAAACTTCAAAAAACAAAAGGTGGACTTCTAGCATTTAACAATTTCTTGTCCACCAGTAAAGATAAAGAAGTGTCTCTCGAATTCGCTGAGTGTGCTTCGACAAAACCGGATACGATGGGCATTCTCTTCATAATGTCAATTGATCCTTGCATTAAATCAGCACCATTCGCCTCTATCAAGGAGCTAAGCTATTTTAGGGAAGAAGATGAAGTTCTCTTCTCAATGCACACCGTCTTCCGAGTGGGTACCATTAAACAAATAGAAAGTAAGAGTCAACTCTATCAAGTTGAATTACAACTAACCACGGATGATGATCAACAACTACGATTACTTACTACTCGAATACGAGAAGAAGTTGGTGGTGGTACGGATAAGCATAGATTGGGTAACTTATTGCTTCAAATAGGTCAGTTTAATAAAGCTGAAGAACTTTATAACGTACTACTCGAACAGACATCTGATGATGATAAAAAAGCGATTTATTTTAATCAGTTGGGATACGTCAAAGATGGCCAGGGTGATTATGAAAAGGCTATTTGGTATTACGAACAAGGACTTAAAATTCAACAAAAAATTCTTCCTTCAAACTATTTTTCATTGTCTACCTCATACAACAACATCGGTAGTGTATATCACCAGATGGGCGAGCACTCGAAAGCACTTTCATTTTACGAAAAAGCACTTGAAATTAGACAAAAAACTCTTCCTTCAAATCAACCTTCAGTAGCTACCTCATACAACAACATCGGTAGTGTGTATGACAAGATGGGAAAGTACTCAAAAGCACTTTCGTTTTATGAAAAAGCACTTGAGATTAGACAAAAAACCCTTCCTTCGAATCATCCTTCATTGGCTACGTCATACAACAACATCGGTAGTATGTATGACAAGATAGGAAAGTATTCGAAAGCACTTTCATTTTATGAAAAAGCACTTGAAATCTATCAAAAAGCTCTCTCTTCAAATCATCCTCATTTGGCTAGTTCATACAACAACATTGGTAGTGTATATAACA
This sequence comes from Adineta steineri, assembly GCA_905250115.1. Lineage (NCBI taxonomy): Eukaryota > Metazoa > Rotifera > Eurotatoria > Adinetida > Adinetidae > Adineta > Adineta steineri. Next base: position 101,466 of record CAJNOI010000154.1, read on the forward strand.
ACATGGGAGAGGACTCAAAAGCACTTTCATTTTACGAAAAAGCACTCGATATCTATCAAAAAGCTCTCTCTTTAAATCATCCTTCATTGGCTACCTCATACAACAACATTGGCAGTGTGTATTATAAGATGTGGGAGTACTCGAAAGCACTCTCATATTTCGAAAAAACACTTGAAATTCGACAAAAAACTCTTCCTTCAAATCATCATGATTTTTCGCAGTCATACAACAACATTGGTAGTGTGTATGTCGGCATGGGAGAGTACTCAAAAGCACTTTCGTTTTACGAAAAAGCATCTGAAATCTATCAAAAAGCTCTTTCTTCAAATCATCCAGATTTGGCTACTGCATACAACAACATCGCTAAGGTGTATGACAAGATGGGAGAATACTCCAAAGCACTTTCGTTTTACGAAAAAGTACTTGAAATCGATCAAAAATCTGTTTCTTCAAATCATCCTCATGCTGCTACTTCATACAACAACATTGGTAATGTGTGTGAAAACATGAAAGAATACTCAAAAGCACTTTCGCTTTACGAAAAAGCACTTAAAATTTGGCAAAAAACTCTTCCTTCAAATTATCCTAATTTAGCTATTTCATATAACAACATCGGCAGTGTGTATAAGAAGATGGGAGAGTACTCGAAAGCACTTTCATTTTCCGAAAAAGCACTTGAAATTAGACAAAACCATTTTCCTTCAAATCATCCTGATTTCGCACAGTCATACAAAAATATCGGTGATGTGTATCAAAATATGAAAGACTATTCAAAAGCACTTTCATATTATGAACGTGCTCTGGGCATATGGCAACGTGCATTACCTCCAACTCATCCTCATATAAAAATGGTGAAAGGAAGTATTGAAATTGCAAAAAAGAAATTATAAAGAATAATTGACAAATAAAAGAAGGTTTTTGTCGCTTATTTTTGAATTAGTTCTATTTTTAGTTGCTCACACGCTCGTATAGAGAACAACTCTCTAAATAATGAAACGTAATGGACAAAGCGGTCTGATAAGGTAATACACACACATACGCATGTGTATAAAGGATCTTCTGAGACATATTTACATTTCTAATTGTCTACGAGGGTGTGGGTGTGTTATATTTATCTCATACTATATTCACAACCACACACGTATTTAATATTGCCACTTTTTCTCTATGAAGGTTCATTCAAGTCGAAAAACTATGGTAATATCTAGAGGGTGTGCGTGTAATCTTCATAAATCACATTCACACCCTTGTTTATGTAATGCTTCAGGTATGGCAGTTAAATGAATATCCTATTTACTATCAAACGTTGAAATATAACGATAAATATCGGTAGACGTTCGTCATTTGTATCTATTGGTGAACACGACGTGATATCTCGATTAGAACATGTATTTTCTTCTGTTGGTGTCGATACAAGTTAAAGGAGAAACGAATAGAAATAAAAATATTTTACATTAAATAATAATTGCTCCATTATTCGTCTTGTATCCATAACTCAACTAAATAAAATTACTAAAGCACTTCAGTTTATACATCGTTGTTATTTTCGTTCCTTTGCTACATTTAAAAATACCCAAAAACGTAATTGCTTTTATGAAAATACCATCTTCTGCTGTATTATTTCACTCTATGAGTCATATCTGATATGTTAATACTCAACGTATGTTTTTCTTTTTTTCCTTCCTCTGTCGATTAATACCATGTGCAAACTTTATATTTTTGTTATCGTTTTACCTTTCTATTTGCATAGTTTCTTACTACCTACAAAAACATTTACGTTTGATGTTAGTTGAAAATAAAAAGTGTGCATACAGAAATGTCGTTTTCGTTTGAAGTTAATCCTCGTTTTTTGGTCGATATTCGTCATGAACCAAAACAAATACTTGAACCGATTAGTGGCTATGAACAAGAGCCACTATTATCTCTTGAAGAAGCCTGTCGACCACTCGAGAATATTCTTGGCATAGAACTCAACCTGTATATTACTGTTGCTAAACTGAATTCACAAGAACCCGAAGATAGACTTACTCAGGATGAGTCAGCATCAATATATTTATATACCATGGAATGGAATGAAACGGAGAATAGTCTTTATGCTATTCTCAATCAAACATTTCGTACAGCTGATAGAAGTAAACTTCGACCTTGGTTCAAATATTTGAAATTATTCTTTACTGCAATATTCAAATTACCGTAAGTAATCAATCTGCTGATATAGTTAATTTGAATTTAATCAATTGTAGATTTAATGAATATCATACGGTTTGGCGTGGAGTTTCTGATGATCTTAGCGAACTGTATCGAGAGGGCGACGAACTAACGTGGTGGTCGTTAAGCTCCTGTACATCTTCAATCGATGTTCTTGAGTCTCCCATGTATTTTGGTAGGGCAAACACACGAACCATATTCTCAATCCAGACAAAAAACGGAAAACTCATCCGTGCACATTCTCATCTTCAGAATGATGATGAAATTCTTCTCTTGCCGGGAATATTTCTCAAAGTATCCGGATCGGTAAATCTGACCAATGGAGTTCATATGATTTATTTACGCGAGATTGCGCCGCCTTGTTCGAGACTAGCTGTCCCATGCGATCTACGACATTCATCTTCAACACAACAATTTCTCTTCGGAGCAAATAATGCATCAAAGATAGGCAAGTTCATAATTTCAATGTAGATTTCTAGGCTTACGTTTAATCGGTCGAATTTAGATTTTCCTGTTTTGTTTTCACAAAATATGAGTCGTCAACTACTATCAATCAATGATCTCCCCATCGAACTTCTTTCAACTATCTTTCAATTCGTTCGACCCCTCGACATGCTTCTCACTGCTTCGTATACCTGTCAACTTTGGCGTAAGATAATTTATAATGAATGGTTTCTCAACAAGTACTCTACAGGTGGAATTAGCAAACATCAACTTATTGGATGGTGGAAATTTGATGATATAAATAATATAGGATTTGATTCAAGTGGCGTATTGGGTGACCGCTACCATGTATTCGGTCAACCCACGATAGAGGATTGTTTCTTGGGTAAATGTGCTGTATTCGATGGTCGATCATTCATCGATTTGCCTGTAAACGACAAGTTCGAATATCAAACCGATGTATACTCCGTGTCTATATGGTTTTGGGCTGATTTATCAGCATGGGCACGAGATCAACGGGAAGGTGGATGGCGAACAGCGATCGGTTCATGGCATGACTGGTATCCGACCGATCATGCATGGCTTCATCTTGGTTTTCATGTTGACATGAATATTAGTAATCAAGTAATGATCTCTGCAGCACAATATGCATTCAACTGTCAAGACAGTCAAAAGATAGAACCATGTCGATGGTATCATGTTGTTGTTCGAGTCAATCGTAATCGACAAGAACTGTGGGTTAATGGAGAACAAGTGAGCAATGTCGATATGACTCGTGCATATCTTCGTCACGAAGTGCGTGAACCTTATCGACAAAATTGGGATGATTCACAGTGGCATATGCAAAAGATGCATTTACCGAATATTCTCTGTCTTGGATCGAAGAGTAGTCAACACCATAATCCATGGATAGGCAAAATTGCCGATGTATCAATTTGGCGACGATGGCTTAAACCATTTGAAATTCGCGCCTTGCATCAACAACAAGTATCCATTGATAAAGTGAAACTAGGCTCATTCATACTTGGGAAATAGAAAATATTTGTAGACTCTTAATGTTGCCTTGTGTGTGGGTGTGTGGGTGTGGGTGAGTATGTTTTTCCGTTACTGCACACTTACACCCACGCTCACACCCTCACAAACCAAGAAAGGCTTTC
>CAJNOI010000154.1:105374-126345 GCA_905250115.1 Adineta steineri
TCAATACAATTCAATATGTAGTTTTTCCTCCTTCAAAATAAAAAAAAACAAAGCTGCTAGTTAGGGTGTGTGGGGATGAAAGAGAGGCACCCACATCCTCAAGATCGTGTTTCATACCTGTATGGTTGTATAGAATAGAAAAATCCATGATTTGAACGTTCTAAATAATAATGTTGATGTGTAAAAAACCATTTTCGTTTAGTCCAAAATAATGTAGCAAATCGATTCATTAAATCTTGACATGTTTTACTATTGATGACAGCACCAAATAAAGATGTTTTATGCTGAATATCAAAAATTCGTAAATAAGGCATATGAGTTATAATCAAATTTTCCCATCTTTGAGCATTCATATATTCATTATCCATACTTGTTGAAATAGATAAAACTTGAAGATTTCTAAAAAGATTTATCATAAAAGGTTGAAATTGATCGAAGTTAATATGGTTTAATTTAATAGAAACATGTGTAAGATTATTTAAAGTAATTGAGAATGTATGTGGCATTCGATCATATAATAAAGTCAGACATTTGATTGATAAACGACGAAGATGAGGAACATATGATAAAATATGAAATAGTTCATTAAAATGTATATTATAATCAATAATAAGATGTTCAATAGGACTAAAATTATTATAAGCAATATGTAATAGTCCATCTGTCATAGCACTACCATCACCAAGTGATAATTTACAATATTTTAGAGCTGGTAAACGAAATAGTTTATCATACATTATAATTCTATTACAATCATTTTTGAATGAGTCAATAATTAACGTCGAAAGTTGTGATAATAACACCAAATAATCGAGAGCATCGTTGCAATCATCTGAATCAATATTTTTCAAACAAAGTATTTTAAGTTGAGTAAATAATATATCATTTTTAATAGATGAAAATATTAAATTGATAATAAATGGATTTGAAATATAAAGTGAATGAATTCGATGAGTATTAGATTTAAAAAATTGTTCATAATGTTGTTCAAATGATATTTTTGATATATTTATAATATTGACACTAATTGAAAGATCTGATAAAGTAAGAAGATTTCGAAATCGTATATTTAAATTATTAAAAATTTCATAAGCTTGATAAGTATCAAGAAAATCAAAAATTTCATAGATTATTTCATTGGAAAGTTCTTCAAAATTAGTACAACCATTTCGATTCATTTTCAATACTAAAAAAAAAGAAATTTGTATGAGTCATATCAAAAGCTATGTACATTACATGAAATTATATTGAATGATGAAGTAATAAATGATTGTCGTCATTTTTATACAATTATTTTCAACTGAGTAATTGGATTTTTCCCAATTGACGTAGGTAAAAAAGTGGCTCTTACGATGTATGTGTTGTCATGTGATGATGAAATATATTATTTTTCTTTTTCGTTCCTTTTTTTAAGGAGTTTTTTCTTGAAACATAATCCAACAAGATTATTTTATTAGTAACAATGCGAATTTCTATGTGATTCAATTTTTTTCAAATTCTTTGTTGAATAGAGTGTGCGTGTCAACTTTAGCGAATACTCACATCTTTCATTCATAAACTTCTTTATTTCTTAGAAAGAGTTATAATGGTGATTAAAGCGATGTTCAATATATAACAAAAATCGATAAGGGTGTGGGTGTAGGTGTAGGTAGTTCTCTTCTCGTCACCTGCACGCACACCCACATTTTTCTCGAAGATGAGTTTTATTGGGATAAGTTCAAATAAACGCAAGACTCTCACATTACATCCTACTTATAATTCAATGTAATTATGTTCGAAGAAACTCCTTTTTCTGTCATAATTTAGTCTCATGTTGTTTCGTAGCCAATACTACATTTGTACGATTGTTATTTTGATTATTTGTCTTTATACGAAACAATTTTCGACCAATTTTAGTATTGATAAACTCTGTTTTATATGAACTCGAAGGTAATACATAGATCATGAAACCAAATATTTGTGGAGTAAATGAGAAAAGATAGGAGACAAGTAAAGCATAACGTTGCCAAGCATTATTAAGTTCAGTGCAAGCAAAACTTGATGTAATAATGATTTGTGGTAGTGCTGCAAGAATAATAATTGTTGGTGTCACATAAAGTTCTTTTTGCGTTTTGAATTGTTTTTTTAAAATTTGAGTGAAAGTAGTTGCTTGATTATTTCCAGTTCTAGCACGACTTTTAGCAGCCGATATAATAAGTAATGTAATTGCAGTAACTTGAATAGCAAATGGTGCTAAATGATGAATAAGTACATTAATATGATTGTAGATTGACCAGTTTCGATGATTAAAGTTTGTGACACAGATAAGTGCGCGAGAACTGATCTGTTGCGGATCGGCTATACTGATAGTGTAATACAAAAATTCATGGACATGCATTCCACTGAGGATGAAAATAGTTATAAAACTCGAAATATGTGCTATATGTGGTTTTTTTATTGATATTTTGGTTGGAAATAGTACCATAGAGAGTCGAACGATAGCAACGAGACTAGTTAACCAGTAGTTAACACGAACTGATATTGAGAGAAATGATGATAAAAATTTACATATGATTAAATTGATTGTATTATTCGTAAGCCAACCGGCGGTTCCAAGAAGAGTATGGATTATTTTAGCAAAGAGAAGTGTTAGTGAAATAATATTTAGAACTGAGACGAGCAGTAAATAATAGCCTACATTAATTTGACGTGGAGTCTTCCGAAAAAATACAAGTAAACTGCAGATATTACTAAAGATGCCCATTAGAAAAACCAAGAAAGTAATCAAAATATAGATCACCATCGAAAGTTTTTGTTGAGCTTGTATATCTTTAATAATGAGTGAATCAAGTGTGAAACTCATTAATTGAATTGAATATTGACATATACTACCATATGTACATCTCGGACAGAGACAAAGAAAGTCATGTTCTTGTTGAAGGCTTCCACGAATGCATTGACCTCCTGAAAGACAATGTTGACATTTGTCGCTATAAGGGTCAAAACGAAGACATTGGCTGTGGTGTATCGTCGTGTTACATAAACAAAAATAATTTTCATCTCGAAAGCAGACTTCGGATGAACGATTCTGTGAATGACGTTGGCATGGTTCATGATATTTAAAAACTAATATGTTTGCATCTGTACCTATTGATTAGAAAGAATTGAATGAGACTGTAGCTGTATGTATATGTACCTACTTTGAATGATTTTAGGATCAAAAAGTGTATGACTATGAACACATTCATTTTCATTCGTTAGATGTACCGTCATATTAATAGACGCACTTACATCGTGCTGACTGTAAACAAGATGGAATAGTGGACCTTGTAGTTCGCAATGTTTATTGTATGATTTGATAAGAATAACTGAGGGAGCATTGTCTTGCTCATAACCCATCTGAGTTTCAGAAGGTCGACCACGGAAAATCTGTTGTTTACGTAGATATAAATCAGTTAGATCACTTGAGACATCATAGTATTGTATGCTAGTTGCTAGAATATTTGTAGAATAAGAAGAAGATGACGACTTGTCAATTCGCAGAAGAACAGCACGCTTCGGAAACTGACAATATTCTCCATAAAAATCATTGGTACATATACATTCGAATGGTTGTGTATGCGATCGATCGTAAGTAAAATAACATATGCCACCATTCTGACATTGTTTGCATTCAGGATAAGTTAAATGACATGTAGGACCAAACCATCGATGAGGACAAAGACAGGCTGGTCGTCGATCACCATTGATAAAGCCACGCTCTTGAGGTCGACAGAGTGCTTGAGGATGGCAAAACTTCTTACATTGTTCATCATGTAGTTCACATCGATCTCCATACCATCCACTTTGACAGGTACAAATCATATTTTTTATTTCATTTTCTAGACGAATACATTTTCCATACGGACCACAAATTAAATCACAAGAATAATTTTGATTTTTCGTATTAAAATGAAGAACTTTACCAAATCGAAAAGCTGGTAAAAAATCGAAGTCTATTGAAAATTGCCACATTGCTAACAGAACGGGATGGTGTACTGATTGAAGATAAAACGCTTCGAATCGAATACTATACAACTGGGTACCATGACGTTGTAAACGCTTCTGCTTCTGAAATTCTGCGGTACGTGGATAACTAAAATAGAATTTTTGTTTAGTTGTTCTGGTATTTGATTGAACATAGAATTCATGTCGATCAACTATACGTTCTGCATAACGAAATGTACAAGAAACTAAAACTGTAGAATTTTGAGTATTGACGATTGTATAATTTCCATTATACTTCGTTAAATTGAGATGTGTGACGATAGATATACGATCAGCATGAAATTCACAATAATCACCATAATAACTTGGCGAACAAAGACATCGTGTTTGTCCGTGGTTATCTTTGATTGGAATACCACGATTACAAATGAAAGGTAATTCCGCGAATAACATTTGCTCCGGATTTTCACGATATAACTTTAATAGTTCATCTATTATTAGATCGCCTAACATGCTAGTATTATTGCTTTGCATCTGTTTTTGAGCATGAAGTCTTGTAAATATCTGTTGAATATTATCAGTAAATGATAATTTTGGCAGTTGTTTATAACTATTACCAATAGATGAACCTGTGTATCTAGTTAATGTCATTTTTGATTGTCGTTCTATTCGACGACTGCTTCGATAAGCCATTGGGGACAGCAGTATTAAAAAATGAATAAATATAAGAGTATATGACTGCTATGAAATACATCAAAAATTTTATCTAATTATATAGGCTTAGTATTTATTCGAACTTTCGGTGTAACGAAGGGTGTGGGTGTGGGTGTGGGTGGGTGTGGGTGGGTGTGGGTGTGGGTGTGGGTGTGGGTGTGGGTGGGTGTGGGTGTGGGTGTGGGTGGGTGTGGGTGTGGGTGTGGGTGGGTGTGAGAAGTAAAAAGTGACACACCCACACCCACACCCTCAAGAATGGTGCTTCGATAAGTTGTCGCTGTCATTCTTATTGGATTTACACCAAAATAACACCAGTATTCATCCTCTCCATTCAAACATTCCCATTGTTTATTACAGCGCGCATTACGCTGGCATGTACCATTTAGACACATAGCATCTTTGAGTCCATTGCAACTCAGCTCATCCTTATAAAAACACGCTATACGTTTATCATAATCTGAACAGGTAAAATGTACAGAACAAAGCACAAACGAGTGTACACATGCATTCTTTGTATCCGTGCAACCGTATCGTCAACCAAGAACATCTGAATCACACCTGAATAGATTACGTTCATCAATTTTGCCAAGACAATCTATGCGTCCATCTCCAATTCTTTCAAGTTCTATACATGGTGGATTTAATGTGAAATTAAGTGGATTATCAACATTGGCAAGAAGACAAGGATATTCAATTGTAATATTACATAGATTAGCAAATGGTTGCTCTTTATATCGATCGTAGCAACTCGTCCATATTTTAGTGAAATCTAACACTAGCTGATTATGTTTGTCAGTAAAATTACCTACTTGAAGCAATAATCGTTGTTCATCAGATGCATCACTACAATCCCATTCACCTAAACATATTCAATTCAACACGATGATCACAATATAAAAACAACTATCTTACCATCACACAGCCAAACAAAAGGAATACACTGTCCTGTAAGACAACGATATTCATTATCGGCACATATCCATTTATGTAAACAATGTTCGACGTTCTCATCAGTACTTATTGCTGTATCAGAGAATGTATCACAGTATTGTGCGAATGGAAGTACTTTAGAAGAGGAGACTGGGGTTATAATTGCCATATTGTTTTTATTAATAGACGGTTGAATAATGTGACTACGAATTATATGACATTCAGTTGCATCCTTACTATTGCATTACAAAGTTTTCAAAGCAATATTAGTTTCACCTAAATATATATCTTCACCATGTTTACACACGAACGATTCTGTACCAATACGAACTGCCGGTAAACAAATCGCTTCCTGTTCACGTGTAAGACAATTTAGACAATGATTACTATAATGTTGAATAGGCGAAATTATGGTTGTCTCATCGAAATAGTTAACATCCCCCTTGCAGTTCCCAATACCATCATGAATACGATGTGGTGATAAACAGAATTCGTTACATGAAGTAGCCACTTCTTCAACAGTGGAAAGATTAAAGTATTAAAGCCATTTATGCCAACATGCAGTATCAAAATGAGGAGCGAGAATTGAATAATTGCGTATAAAAGATGACTCTGAATTAGGGCTTGCTGCATATAGACATATACGTCGATCAACTTTTGTATTAAGAGATAAGAAAAAAATTTTAGACTCGGGAATCAAGAAACCATTCCCAGTTATAGTTAACTGAAAACCAGCGCATCGCATTTGACCTTTTGTAATAGCATAATTAGGTAACACAGTAGGTGTTAATTGATAGTCTGAGTCGTAATAAGTGTTCATCAGAGGACCGAGCAACGGTCCTCGTGGATACCTGATCCAACCAAGATTTGATCGGCAATCGCCTTTTAATAATAAGGATATAATATCATCCGTTGGGCAATTGGTAGATAGACGAAATGAGAGTCGGCATTTTAGAACAAACTGACACAAACTGTCTAGAGTACCGTTGACTTGATTACTCCATGAAGCAGACAACCACACACAAAAGCCGTCTTTTAGTGTCCACAATCGCGCAGGTCGATGAATTTCACAGAAAAATGCCAAATCACGTAATGTACTGCACGAGAATGTTAAATTATTCCCGTTGAATAGATCGGCTACAGATCTAACAAAAGCATATGGTGTGGTGCACTGGCCATCTCCACAAGAAAAGGATTTAGATTCTGAACATATATGTTCGTCGCATTCCATACCCTTCTCTCGGGGACAAGACTCTTCAAAATCGGATCGAGTAAGCTCATCAGATGTGTCTTGACAATCAAATTCACCTAGAAAAGACGAAAGTTGTTCATATATTAAATAGAAAACTATATCTTTGAGGTGAAACAGATTAATTCAGTGAATAAAATATCCATCAGTACATTTTAAGAGCTGGTAAATATGTGATAGTACAATGAGTGAAATACTTCACTCGGATAAAATATATACAACTAACCATCTAGCCAATACCCTTCAGGAATGCACAAACCATTTTGACACCGAAATTCATTTTCGAGACATTCATTCATTTCTACCTTATCACAATTTTCTTCGTCTACACCATTCATACAGTTTTGCGCACCTTTAACATGAAAAATAGAGTTCAATAGAAATATTTTAATCAATTACCATCACAAATATTTCTCCAATCCAAACATAAAAGTCCATATTCACAATCAATAGAAGTATAGCACATCCGTCGACGTTGAAGTTGACCGGCCAGTGCATGGTTTTTATCCTGTATTTTGATTGCACGAGCTGTTTCAACAAGTGTATAACCGACATAAAGCTCATATTCACAGTAACGACCAAAAACACCTTTCATAGAAGAACAACTAGAATATGGATGTTAAATGACATGTTACGTTCAAAAACTTCAACATGTAATTGACTCACTTGCATACATAATCGTTATCATCGATCAAAGCAGATGAATCATTTTCTTTACGACGAAAATAATAGGTTCCATATCGATCTGCCTGTTCAATTGCTGAATGAAAAGTCGAAAGTACAGGGGTGTCCCGAAGTCCAAAACATTGGGGGGGGGGGCCGTCAATGAATTTCGCGAGATTTTTTGAAAAGTTTCAAAAACATTCCAAGTATTTTTGTAATTTTTCAGAAATTTTGGAAGATTTTCAAGATTTTTTAAAAAAATGTCTTCAATTTACCCACAATTTTCAAAGAATTTTCAACATCTTCGGAGTTTTTTTTAGATTTTCAAGATGTTCGAAAAGTTTTCAAGGATTTTTTAAAGTAAAAAAAAAGAATTTTGAAAATTTTTCGAGATTTAAAAAAAATCGCGATGTTTCTTACTAATTTTCTCATAAATTTCAAGATTATTTCTAAAACTTTCCGAAAATGTTCATAAACTGATGAGCCAAAAAACAAAATTTTCTAAGATTGGGGGGCCGTCGCGGCCCCAAAGGCCCCCCGTCGGGACACCCCTGCGCCGAAAGTACAGTACTTGGATTGATATCATCTTTGAAAAGTGAAGAAAACGAATATGCAACGCCACCATTTTCACATTGTATTTGATCATTTGCATTTATTTGTTTTGTATAATTAGTGATATTCTTCGGCTGAATGCAATATTTGATATTACGTGTATTCGTAAATTCATTTGTATAATCCAAACAATCAAAATACTGTGCATTTGGCAATATATCTGTATCATGTATTAATTCTATACCATGAATGGTGACTAGTGCCTTTATTAAAAGTTCGATAAACGTGAAAATAAACCATGTATTCATTCTAATAATTTTTATTCTGTCACCTTCATTGATAAATGCATCCTTTGTTAAATAATAAGTTATAGAGAGAAGTACGTGTCAGATATAGAATTTATTTAATCACTTCTTTGAACACATTCAATCAACAGTCAGTTGGCTTTATAAGTACGTGACATAAATATTCAATAACAATATTCTCTGGATTGTAAAGACAACTTCTAGAAACGGAAATTATCCTGTGCTTATTTCTATATTTGTTTCTAATGAGCATAGTTCAAAATGGTCACATCGTGTTTTCTGAATCAATAGTATTTATTAAATTGTTTCATGTATTTTGATAGACAAATTGGTGCTGCGCAAGCAGATCTTAAAAAAGCAACGGTGGGTGCGCCGAGCAGAGTCTTGAGGGTGTAGGTGAGGGTATGAATATGGGTGGGTGGATATTGAAGAAAACCGGCCTCTACATCTTGAAGGTGGGTGTGGCATTTATCATTCTCACCCACACCCACACCCACACCCTCAAGATATTGGAACTTATTCAAGAATTGATATATTTATAAAAGATCGATTCGAGGATATACACGTCTTCTTATTCTTTATATTAGAAATTTTAAATCAACAACAATGAGTCAAGTTAAAGAAATATTAGCTAAAATTGTTGATCTTTCATCATCATCATCATTTTTTATTTAGTCGGCCATTAGATGTTCTCATGAAACCTCTCATAACCATTGTGACTATTAATCATTGTAAAAGTGTCAACACAATCGAGTACAATTTGGTGAAAGTATCAGATTTTTAGCCTAAAACTTCAGTTGTTTACAAAATTTTGCAACGATTGTAATTCTACTATAAAGCATCGTAGGTATGAATCAAGTTAGAATATTACACGGGTGTGGGTGTAACTAGTAATTCACACACCACATCTATGCCGACACCCGCACCCTCAAGATTATTGAACAAGAACAAATTTATTTATTTATCTTTGTTATTTTTTATGCAGTATATCGATTGCTGAACAAGCAAAGGTTGAAATTAAAAAATTAATTTGTTTTCAATTGAATATGTTTTACTTTACTCGATAACTAAATCCACTTAGATCAATACAAATAGTTCGATATTAAAATTCATTTTATTTAAAATTGATTAAAGTAAAAATAAAGTTTTAAATAAATTCCAAATATCTTTGAAAAGTGAACAAAAATTAAAATCATGAAGTTTAGAATAAACAACATTTAAAGCAAAAGAAATTCTTTTAAATATTGACGACATAAAAGACAAAATAATATTTCTAGTTATTGATCACAATTTGAACTTAATAAAATTTGAATCCTATTTATTCTTGCATCAATAAAAACAAGATCATCTTTTCCATCTTGATTTAAATCAGCTGCTTTCAATGAATGACAACATTTATCACTATTATTTTCATTAATTCTGTAATATATATTAGTTCGACGAAATATTCCAAACTTTCTTCCAACAAATATATTTATAGTTCCATTACAAGTTAATACAGCTAAATCATCGATTGAATCATTATTAAAATTCAATCGAGCAACTGATGTCGGGCGAGTTTCTGTCAAATAAATTTGTTGAGTGTATTCGTTATAATCATAATCAAGTAGAACCTGTAATGTATCAGATTGAAAAGAAACACCTGCTAAATCATAATGTTCATCATCATTAAATCGTCCTTTAATGAATGCTGATGGAGATCTATACATATACTTTTCAACTCCATAGTCATAACAGTATTTCAATTGATTGGTATTATTTTGTTTTAAAAAAGGATGTATTCTACCGGCACCACCACATATAATCAAATCATTTGCTTCTCCATTGTTATTGACATCATCGATGATTATTGATGTAATATTTGCTTTATCCGGTAGATATATGCTACAATCAACTTCAGTATCAAATGATTTTTCATTGTTTGAATTAAGAAATATATCTAATTTTCCGCCGAATACATCATTATTTATATTATAAACTATTAATAAATCGATAAATTCATCATTATTCAAATCATTGACTTCAATCAATTCTGGACGATGATTATTTGAAAAACGGTACGCTGGTATTTCGAATAGATTATTCGATTCATTACCGAAGAAAATCATGATTTCCTTTGTTCCATATAATGTCACAACTGAAATAGAAAAGAAAAAGCTGAAATTATTCTATGACATTTTTTTTTATCCCTTATCAAGAAAATGATGGAAACATATTAAGTATTTCCGTACTGAATTGCTGTAAACTACTAGTTGAAACTAATACAGATTTATCTTTGAATGATATTCAATTATCAAACATTTACCTAAATCTAATAATCCATCATTATTTAAATCAGCACTTTTTAAATCACGTGGTTTTGATTTATTTCCTGTTGAATAGATTTTGGATGTTCGAAATGTGCCATTTCTATTTCCTAAAAAGACACTTATTGTATCAGAATCAGAATTCGTCACAAGTAAATCAATAATTGAATCTTGATTAAAATCACTCGTTATGAGTGACGTAGGATCAAGACCAGTTGAATAAAATTCAGATTGATATTTCCAAGTCAAATAACAAATATCTACAAAATAAATGAAATAACTATCGGATTACTGATCATTATATTTACAAATACCTGGTGATACCGATGTAAATTCTGTTATTACATTACTACTACTACTATTACTGATTAGAGTGGTCTGTGTACTTGTTACGATAAAGTTTTCTTCGATATCTCGATTGAGAAACAAAATAACGGTACTGGTAATTATAGTACATATGGCAAACAAAATTAAACTAATGATAAGTATTCGATCACAACGTCTGCTTCGTCTTAAAGAACAAATATTCAGAAAATTTGATCAATCTAATTACTTACGAGTTTATTTGTTCTTCAGTAGAATTCACATTGATCTAAATGATACAAAAGTCAAGAAAAAAACTATTTACACGATCGATTCAATACTACAGAATCGTCGAAAGTTCTATATGATAATAAATAGATTAACAATACCTGAACTGTTGTTGTTATTTGATCTGGAATGACAGCAATATCTGATTGATGCAAATCTATTCCAATTTGAGTTTTCTTTTTTCGATAATCAATTATTTTATAAATAATTAATCCAATCAAAAATACACCAATATGTAATCCTTTAGTTAAACCGCCAAACAATGCAAATAATGTTGTTGCAACATAAATTGAATTATATTGCATCTTATACGAATATTGACATGATTGAGGATTACATTCATTGAAATAACGATTAAATGATGGTTTAGGAAACCATTGAGAAATGAAAAGTTGACTAAGAAGTGTTTCAATTGTTGGATTTGGATTTGATAATAAAGAAGAGGTAAGAATATTATATGGAATTGGTTTCGAAGTATAAACTATTGCACGTAAAATATCCATACATGTTTGATTATAAAGACATGTTAAACTCGATTGAAGAAGAGAATCAAGTGGTAAACAACCAGAAAAAAATCTTGGTAAATTTTCTCTTAACGATTGATTTGATGTACGAAAAGAAAAATCAACGGATTCTGAACAAGTTGAATATCTTCCACATGAACAATTATCTTTTCCATATATTTCTGATCGTGCTATTACATTTAATACAGATCCTAGCTGTAAACTATAAAGCTCTGTATTACTTAAGTAGAATCTCCAGTTCGATGAAAATAACGAAGCTAATTGATTTGCGTGATTTATTGCTTGAATTAATTTGAACGTTTCTATAAATTGATCAGATGTTGTTGTTTTAAATTGTTCAATAATTAATTTTATTTTCCTATTGAATTCATCTTGTGGTATAACATGCACTGTAATAAAATCAGTTTCTTCAAATTTTGATACTGCTGTATTCAATGTATTTTGAGAAAGTTCACAAAATTTTAACAATGCGTCAAAATGATGACGAAGTCTTGCTTTAAAGTCATCAGCAGAATAATATAATACATATTCACTACCGATATTAGGCATACTTTCAATCCATTTAGGTGAAATAAATATACTTGAACAAATCTGGTGATATTCAGGTTTAATTTCAGCAATAATTTTTTTGTGTTTAATAGCAGTATTTGTACAAGAACATCCAAGTTTAACAGAATATTGATTATATAATTCTTTATATTTTAATAAAGATGGTGATTTATCAATATCTGTAATTGTTTGTTGTTTTATAAATGTATAAATTATAAGAATAAATAATGTTGTAATCAGTAAAATTAAATATATTCGAGTTGAACGTCGATTTCTACGAATGATTTTTAGATCTTGTGACGGTGGAATAGTTGGAAAAAGATTTAATTCTTTTAATTTTTGTTTGCGACGTATGAATAGAGTACGAAGACCATTAGAAAATCCTAAATTAAATAGCTTTAATTAGTTTCTATTAGACATACATGTACCAATAGAAGTGACGAACATCCTTTTTAATAATACCCCCTTCTATCTTTTTCATCCGTCTCCTTCTCTTTCCTTTTTTTAACTAGTTCTATCGTTTCATGTTTTCCCTTTTTCTCTCTAGTATATGAACCCGTGTTGTATGTTAAATAGTTACATTTGAATGTAGTACTTAGTCGAATAAACATCGCGCTTTAAGGCACTATAACTATGTCTCTCCATTTGTCATAACCATGGGTATGCACCTGTAGCTCATTTATATCAATGCCCAACCAGTGGTAGAGCTGCATCTTGAGGGTGTGGGTGCGGGTGTTCAAGTAGTCATATAAAAGAAACACCCACACCTACACCCTCACACCCTTCCAAGTTCCGTTGTCTCTGGTCTGTTTCAGGCCATGAGACGTGTCTACTATACACCAAAGTAAACCGATTACTCAGTCTGATATCTCACGTACCGGGAATCTCAGTCTATTACAGGTTTCGGTGTATGCCTAGTTTCTATAGGAAATTTCTTACGTATTCTTAAAGATATTGTTTGTCTTGTAGTGATGACATTTTGATGTCGACGACGAAAAACAAAATTTGAAATTGAAAAAATCGATTTAACAAGAATTGGTAATAGTAAACGTAGAGCAGTATTAATTCCTCCAATTAATCCAAGAATTGTTGTTATAGTATATATAAGACTGAATCGAGTCTTATAACTATATTGACATTCTAATGGACGGCAATGATCAAAATATGAATCAAATAGACTTTCATTAGTCCATGATTCAATAAAAAGATTATTAACTATTTTATCAATTCGTTCATATTGAGTTTTATTTGATGAAAGTTTTGTAAAATTTTTAGTTGAATTAATAAATTTCGTTATTTGAGAAAAACATTGATCTTGATAAAAACATTCTAATGTTGATATAAGAAGAGATTGTAATGGATTCCATGTTTGAAACATTCCTGGAATAATCGAACTAATTCCACTTTCATTAATCATCGTTTCTCGATAACATTCATAACTTGATAGAGAAGTACAAAGACATTCATCATCGAGTACTGAATTACAATCATCTCTTTCCTTCCGTGGATAATAAAAAAACAGAAAGTTTTTAAAAACTTGATAATTTTCATCAAAACTATACGGAAAAGTAAACAAAGAATTCATTGGTGTAATAAATTGATTGATATCAAAATTAAGTCGTAATAAATTTAATATTCGTTGAAAGGTTTCCGGTACATTTCGTTTAAATTCTTCAATAGTTGAATTCATTTGTGTTTGAAATATTTCACGAGGAAGTACATAATTAGTAATCAGTTTTGTTCGATAAAATGATTCAAGAGAATCTTGAATTGTTTGATTTGCGATTGAACATAATGTTGATAAAAGTTGGAAATGAAATTGAGATTGATAACGAATATCACGCGTTTTCAATGGTAAAGATGATGATTGCAAAAATTGAAGATTAATCCACTCAGAAGAAATAAAATCACTCTTACAAACTTCATGATATTCAGGTTTAATTTTAGTTATTAATTCTTTTTCTATTGTTGTATTTTGGCAAGGACATCGTAAAGTTGATGGATATTGATCATAAAGTTGATCGAAATCAGGTAAGGTTGGTGATTTCTTGATAACATGAATTGTTTGTGGTTGAAGTGTTGTAAATAAAATGAGAATTATCAAAGCTAACGACAATAAAATCAAATAAATTCGTGTTGTATAACGTTGTCGTCGAAGAATATGTTCGTCTTGTGGTGAAATACCATTTTTGAAAAGATTTAATTCGATTAGTTTTTGTTTTATTAATTGACAAAATCTTTTTACACGATCATTGAGAGAAAGTGTCGGATTTTCAGGAGATTCATTTGATATGATTTGTGTTGTAGGTGTTCTTAGTTTAATAATAAGTTTGCGAAGAAAAGGCCATATTGTTTTGATAATAATTGGTACAAGAATTCTCAATATTGATGATAAACCACCAAATAAACCAATAATTGCTATGAATATAAATAAAATATCATGACGTTGCATTACTGTATATTGACAAGAACTTGGTGAGCAATGATTAAAATATCGTTCAAAGGATGCTTCTTTTGACCAATGAATAACAAACATTCGACTAAGTAGTGTTTCTATTGTTGAATTTAAATTTAAATTCGAAGAATTTAATTTTTGATAAATATTTGTTGAGTTAGTCACAATATTAATGAATGTTTGATTATAAAATACTTCAAGTGTCGAATTAAGAAGTGCACTAAGCATATAGCAGCCTGTTTGAAATCCATGAACAGTATTATTTTTAAATGTTGTTAAACCCATACATTTTGTAGCTGTTGAACTTGAACAGTTACAAGAGGAACCATTAGCAAGTGTATAATTTTTTCCAGAATATCCAGTAGTTTCTTTATACTCTTCGTAATATTGGTCAACAGGTAAAATACTTGTTAAGGAAGCACCAGTCATGAATAAACTTTGTGCGGTTATATCTTGAATAAATTTTATTGTTCTTAAAAAATCTTTTGGAATTAATTCAATAAAAACTTCTAATGAGGAGTTTATCTGATCTTGAAAGGATTCTTCAGGTATTAATTGTGATTGAATAAAATCAATTTCTTCAAATCTTTTAATATGATGTCCAGTTGTATTTTGTGCTGTTTGGCAAAGTTCACGAAGTGTTCGAAATTGAAATACAGCTGTTTGATAAAAATCAGATGAACTTGAATCATTTGAAAATAATTCATAGAAATTATAAAGTTGATCAATAAATTCATCAGATATTAAATCACTTTCATTTTGACATAATTCATGATAGTCTGGTTTAATGTCAACAAAATCTTTATATGGAATTGCTATTGTTTTACAAGGACATTTCAATGAAAATTCTTTTGGTAAATTTGAATATTCTTTAAAGGAAGGAGATTCTTTTTTGATTGTATTTTCATAAAGAAGAAGAGAATAATAAGAACCTATAATTATTATAGCTATTATTAGTAGAATTAAATACAAACGGGTTGATCGACGTTCATTTCGTATAATTAATTCATTTTCATTACCACTTTTAAATAAATTTAATCGAAGCAAATGAAATTTTAAAAATGATGCAAATGCATATAAATGATTGCGGAGAGTTGTAATATTCATCGTAATCTAAAATATATTCTACATTTATTGAAAACAAACTATCAGAGATGCAATAATGACAGTAATTCATCGGTAAACGGTGAGATCAGTGGGTTGCGTATTCTCACTACTGCATCCATTCTAGGTTACATAGTAATTTTTTCAATATTCAATTGCGTAAATATGTTTGAGAAACTTAAGTGTATTTAGTGTATTCATCTAAATATCTATTCAGATAGTGCAGCATTTAGTTTTAATGCTAACTCGTGAGAGAAAAATATTCAAATAAATTCTTTGTCATGGCCTATGAAAATTTTTGGGATCTAATAGAAGCAAGGGGGAAAAAGCGGATCTTGAATTTTCGGATCCTAAGGATTCTGATGGATTCTTGTGGATTCTCCTGGCTCCTGGTGTATTATTCTGGCACCTGATAGATTCTAGAATATATTTTTGAATATATTTCAGTATCGATGATGGTGCATTTGTAACTAGCAACTCTCATTTATATCTTTTAAATGATTTATAGATTGTATTGAATAAAAAAGTGCTATTTTGCAACTATTTATATTGATCTACATTTGAATATATGTGTAATTATATGCTTACAACAAAGCATCTTGAGGGTGAGGGTGTAGCGTGTATAGGAGTTTATGTATGGCTGATATATAGCGACACGCGCGCCCACACCCACACCCTGATCAAATCGTATTGATATGCTTTGTTTTCCGTGAATAAAAAAGACCTTCACGACACAAGAAAATTCACCTGGTCTATCACACAAAGTTCCTTCTACAAACATCAATGAGAAACCCATGTCACGAGGATTACTACAAGTTGACTGGTCTTCTTCCCATTGCTACGACTCCTCCGATAATTACACCACCCACATCGGTTTCTAACGCTACTTACGACTTCACCCAACATCAACATCTCTAACCCTACTCACAATTTTATCCTACATCGAGGTCGAAACTTCACCTACGATTTCTCCATACATCGAGATCCCTAACCAAATTCATAATTTTGCCCAACATCAAGATTTTTATACCTAAGAGTAATTCTGCCAAACGATGGTCATACCTGTATAGGGACTTAATAGCACAGGCCCGTGTACTATCATCTACTATAGTTTTCATCAATACCAGTGTTTTGCACAAAAAGCAAGTCAAGTATCAACGATACACTTAAAAACAACACTGCCCACTCTCACCCTATAACACATACTCACAACCACGTCCACTTTCTCTCGCCCATTTCAACCCTACTCGGCTGACTCTTACCCATTATCATCCACTTTCACTCGTTCTTGCACTATTTCGCTTACTTCTACCCACTCCTACCCTTTTTCACTCACTTCGACCCACCCGTGGCCCATTTTCACCCACTTCTACCCCACTTACTTTACTACACCCATTTCCACCCACTTCTACCCCACTTACTTTACTGCACCTATTTCCACCCACTTCACCCAGTTCTACCTTCTTTCACCCACACCCATCTACTTCAACCCTATTTCACTCATTTCCATCCAGTTCCATTCTATTTCACCCATTTCCACCCTCACCCACACCAAGTCATACCCACTTCTACTCTATTTCACCCAGTCCATCCGTTTCCATTCAGTTCTATCCTATCTCAACCAATCAAGGCGGAAAGAGCGGAATCCGAATTCCTGAGGATTCCGAAAACACGTTTCGGAGATTCCCGAGGATTCGATGAAACCGTTTTGAACTCCAGGATTCCAGATTCCGCTCTTTTCCACTTGCACCCAGTTCTACCTTACTTCACCCAGTCCACCCACTTCTACCCTATTTCACTCAATCCCCTAGGTCTACTCGATTCCACCCACTTCCACCTTATTTCACCCACACCCACACCCTGTTTCACTTATTTCCATCGATTTCCGTCCAGTTCTACTCTGTTTCACCCAATCCTACTCTATTTCATCTATTTCCACCCACTTCTACCTTTTTTCACCCATTTCCATCTACTTCAACCCTACTTCATTCATTTCTATCTACTTCTACTCTATTCCACCCATTTCCATTCAGTTCTATCCTATCTCACCCAATTAAGGAGAAAGAGCGAAATCCGGATTCCCGAGGATTCTATAAAACCGTTTAGAATTTCAGGATTCCAGATTCCGCTCTTTTTCACTTTCACCCACCTCTACCCTATTTCATCCAGTCCACCCACTTCTACCCTATTTCACCCAGTCCACCCACTTCTACCCTATTTCACCCAGTCCACCCACTTCTACCTTATTTCACCCACTTCTACCCTATTTCACCCATTTTCATTGACCTCACCCACTCTGAAGTTATAAGGATCGCTTGACGTTATGATGGTGAAATCCGATTGGTTGAAAAAATTGACCGATCAAATAAGAGTGCATATTTTACCATACTGTCTGTACAAAGCATAATAAAGCAATTAGTTAATTAATGAATGAGTTCCTATTTGACTAATGAAAAATTATTCACAAACCTATGAATTAATTAGACGTATCCTAAGTAATCTTTATGAGTTATCTTCGAGCATCCATAGTAACTGTCTAGAGACTATCTAAGGGCGTCTTTATTCAAGGAGAAAAAGCGAATGCTGACAGGTCCTAAGATCCATAAAGATCTTTTAAGGTTTATTGGGATCCGATTATCCAACATCAGCTTTTCCCTGTACGGTCTACTATGATCCATTAGGATCCGTTTTGTTCTCTTGTTCTGCTCACTATCTATCTGAATATTTTATACATTTATATAAAAAGTTCTTCTCCGTTTTCCATAGAAGTAAATATACTTACCATTAATCTTCACAAAAATTATTTTGAACTATCTATCTCGGGTAGAATCTGGCTTCTCTTAACTTTTCTATGCATCATTAGCTTAATAAAAACCATTATCTTTTTTTTAATGTAGTCTTGTGTAAGTGAGATAAAGAACAATTTTTTTTGTTAGTCGAGCGCTAATGTTAACTGACTATGTGTGCGTCACAATAAAAAAAAACTGTCTTATGTGCTACTGAAAAAGAATCCTCATTTATATAGAAATTTTATTTGCCAACGCAATTCAGTTGATAAAACATTTTTATTGAACATCTGCAATAAAACACAATATCGCAATTCTATGTAAATTGAAACAATAAACTCGCTTCCTTTGTCAAAATTACTGTTGAACAAGATAATATCAAATATGAGTAGGTTGAAATAACAGAGCATAATGGAAATGTTAAATTTTTTAACGTAGGATACGCAGGCAAATCATTTCAGTCAATATGTTAACTTAATTATAGCTAAAAACACAATAAAAATCAGGATTTGTTTTTGAGGAAATGCAACGGTTCTGAGAAAAAAAAATTCAAATAAATCCTTTATCATGACGTATGAGAATTTCTGAGACCTAACAAAAGCCCTCTCCAGAATTTGCAAATGGTGGACATACTAGAAGCTGTCGAAGAACTGCTAATATGAGGAGGGGTTGTCGTCGTGAACCCCTTTGGCTGTATTATTACCTCTTTTTGTATGGATTATACTCTTTTTTCTTCCGTTCGGTCTTTTCTTTGGAGCATGACGAAGATGAAGTTGAAGAGAGCTTTGAAACGTTAATCTCATATCATTGACTTATTGTGTGGATATAGATGAAGAATCAATATGCACGCTCGTACTCATGCATTTTCTCAGGAATATATTCTTTTGATCAAAGTCGACCTCAAAGTTTCAATTTGAACAGCTTCTTATGCTTAGAATTTTATTATCATTGTTCAAAAACGGCAAAATTTGAAAAGTAATTTTAACTTCTCTTTCTCATTCATCTCGAACTCATACAATTGGCTAGAGTGCTTTAGTCTTAGTTCAGTTGTAACATTTATGCCAATTTTACCTTGATAATCAATCGAAAGACTTCGAGCATATCGATTATATTATTTTCCGAAACAGACATTACTTCTTTTGCTGAGTTCATATTCTTTCAAGAATTCTTCATCCGATCCTCAATATATCGAATTTCATGCACATGAATAAGATAGTTCTATCTCCTTTATCGTTTATTTTCAGATGACATTTCAATTACTTGTGCACAGAAAAGAATAGAGAGATAAGAACATCGAAGAAAAAATTTTGTTCTTATATCTCACATACCGTACCTATGAATATGTAAAAGAATAAAAACTAATGGTAGTCGTAATACCTTTGATTTCAAAAAATGATTTATAATGTAGAAATGCAAAGAAGAGAACAATAAAAAATTATAAAGACGTCACTAAATGTACTTTTTTTCAGAAGCATTCATAAAAGCAACATATGTCTAACAATAAAGATCTTATCCTTCTCAATCTCCATTAAAAAGCATTTGACGTCATTCCCTGATTTTTACTTTTCTAAATAATCATAATAAATATTTTATTCTGGAGGTGTTGTTAGATTAATGCAAAATCAAAACTTACATCTGTCATTATTTTATCTAAAACTACTTTTGAAAAGAGGAAATAAAATTAATATCTTTGTTGCAGATGTTATCATATTCTGAGCTGATTATTTAAGACAAAACTTGTTTTTATTTAATTCATACAAAATAATTTCTATTGCATTAATAACAAGTAAGGGAACGATGGATCACTTTCACATTGTTTTTAACTGTCTCATATGAAAATAAACCAAAACTTTATTTTAATATTGTTTTTTTTCTTTTGATTTATACTGATCAATTAACAAAATATATCAATGATCTTCAAGGAAAAATAAAGAGATTTTTTTGTCGTTATTTTAGATTGAAAAAAAGTATTCAAGTTTAGATAAAACAAAAACTATGAACATTAATAACAAAGTTGCACCTGATGAAGTAATTTATTAGACACAAAAAAAACAATATTCTTTTTTTTGTTTTGAAATATTTTAGTTTGTTGAAATTAATTCTGATACAACGCGATTACGAAAATTGTATGTATATATATATTACGAATTATAATATATTATCAAAATAATTTATTACTCTAGATATAATCATTTTCAAAAGAGAAAATTTCGCTGAATAATAGGTTTCATTATTTTTATTGTTGGAATTATAATTATTTCAATAATTATCGCCAAA
>CAJNOI010000154.1:126445-200892 GCA_905250115.1 Adineta steineri
GAACTGGTTCCTGAAATGTTCAACATTGCGGAATAGGATGACTGCTCCTGATTTACAATTTGCTCGAAAAAGCAGAGTGTACATACGGTGCACATTTTGCAAAAATGATTTACAACTTGATTCTAAAATGTCAGAAGCAGTAGATAGTAGTGTATTGCACACTCTTTTTTCTCACATTTGTTTTTTTGTAAAAGAATACGTCAGATTACGAAATGATATGCTTATTTATCACTCATGTGTTTGTTATTTAATAAGTATTTATATAAAGTAATAATGAAGAAATTAGAATTATTTATTTTTTACATTAGAAAAACGTCATAAATACAATGTGTACACTTTGCAGGCAAAAAGAAAGTGTACACTTACGTTTGTTTACTTAAACAAAACATGCCAATACGTTTTGTTTGACCTTTCTATTAGAAACTCTAATTCCAACCTTTCTTCCTTGATTACAGCAAACTTCAGATAGTACATTTCTTTTCCCATCAATGTTTTTAGGTCTAAGATCTTCAAAAAATAGTGCCTTTATTAAACCATCATATTATGATTTTTCCTTTTATAAAGAATATTTCACCACCACAAAATCAAAACAAACCCAAAAACCCATCATAACACAACGTTCTGTTCACTCTTTCGTAGATAAACACCAATGGCGTCTACAACTATCTGTTCAGTACCGAGCTGTAATAGGTTCAGCAACTGTTTTTGCAAAACGTGTCAACAATACCTACGCTACTTGCACCACAATAATCATATTGCAACTGAAACTCATGAAATTGATTATGGTCGTCCTGCTAAACGTCAACGTCTTGATGATTGTGCTCCTCGTTCTTGTTGTATAAATGGTAAATATTTGAAATGTGAAAAGAAAATTTAAAATCTAGTAGATGTAAGAGTTAAGGTGGCTGGGTGGTCCGGCCTGAGGCATTGGAGTTGGGGACAAACCCGGACTTATCTGAATCTTGTATTTGAACATTGCTTTGTACTTTGTATCTCTAAGACAAGACCAAGAGCGTTTGCTCTTGATTTAAAAATTAGCGCAGGTCATCTTTACTTGTAAGAAAGACTTTGATTGAAAAATTGGAATTTTTTACTTACTTACAGTCCTAATAGATGTATTAAGGAGATATATATAGGGAATCAGTTTGTTACAATTTTAGTATTCGGGCCACATTTATGACTAAAAAGCTCTACGATTGTGCTCACATAGAGACTGCTATATAAAAGTGAGCTTTGAGAATCATGATTAGTCAATAATAGATCAGAATTGTAGATTTGTAGCTTATAATTAGTAGTCCTTTCAAGTTTATTGCGCATTTTTGCGCAAGCATCAATTCTTTGTTTGCAAATAAAAGGTATGTACTGAGTTTTAACTCCGTAGAGAAATAATATTTTGTCGTATACTTGTTCAACACGCAGTATATTAGACATGTCTGTTTGTTCAATATCAAATATGAGCTTTGTAGCTGTTAACGCTATATAAAATCTCACAACGTAAGACGTCATTGACACTTTTTGATATTTCACTCATTATATTCATAGATAAAGTCCTCAATGAATAGGAGTTAACAAATGAAGATTCTGAAAAAATAATACATGAAATTGTATATTAGTGTTGACATATCTCTTATCCATATTGATACAATACGTACTCTGATTGTTTGAGCATTTTGTCTATTATTTGTTTAGTATCGAATCTACCTGTAAGGAACTTATGACTTTCGAAAAGAGTAATGGAGAAGAATAAAATAATATGTTGGATGAAAAGTACTAGGTATCATAAAGGTGATTCTAAGAGGAGAATAAATTAAAATGGGAGTAGAGTTGTATAACACTAGCAACGTAGCAGTAAAAGACATTCATTAGAATAAAATATGAACAACTCATAGACAAAATATTTAAACGATTGCAGGGAGATCATACAAAAATGATTACCCTATATTTGATAAAGACATCATTGAGAGACAATCGCTCTATATAGAGAGTAGAATTATCGTAGTTGACCTTCATAGCCGTCTTTGTTTATTATTTTTTGAGAATCTTTATTTATCAACTCCTATTCATTCACTACTTTATCTATGAATATAATTAGCAAAATATCAAAAGTGTCAAGAATAACTCAAAATTATCTGTGACATCTTAGGTTGCCTGTATTTATGTAGCGCTAATAGCTAAAACGGTCATATTTGGTTTTCAACAAATAAACATGTCTAACATATCTAGTGTTGAACAAGCATACAAGAAAATAGTAATTCTCTTGGGAATCAAAACTTAGTACAAGTCCTGTATAACCAATGTCCATCGGAGGCATTGTACGTAAGCTCCGATCAACTCCGCTCAATCGATGTTACCAATTTAGCTGATATTTTTACAATAGTTAGGCTTATGTGTGTGATGAATAATCTAAAAATTTCAGTTTAAACGAATGAGCCATTCCAGAAATCTCACTACTCCAAACAAGGGAGAGTGAAAGTCGGGTATATTTGAGGTATTTGTAGGGTAGTCTTTTCTAGTAAATGTTCAATAAATAAACATCACCATTGGAGTCATCGTAGTATGAGTTATTTAAAGATAGCTGAAGGTCAACTAGTTAATTTCGGGGACCTCAAAAGAATGCTTATAGCTCCTGAATAGAGCAAACCATCTGGCTGAACCTTGCGTAAATAGAGAGAGAATAATTTTTCCTATCGGTTCATTGTATTGAGATACAGAAATGAATGGAAAAAGTACTCGGAAAGACATCTTCAAAACATCCTAGGGTTCTCATATAATTGGTCAGGCCCTGAAGTTTTAAAGTCTTCCATACATTTACACGCCCAACTATACAACTTTTTTGAAATCCACAATAGCTTACAAAATACAAACTGTGGTCGCATCACAACTATAGTCTACATGTGTGAGTGTAAAGTACTGCGATCCTGCTTTCACGTTCATTGTATTTTTTTGAATTAAATGGCTTTTTCTCTTACTTAGCAATCGATGTCAACGAGAGAACGAGTATTTTCTTGCCTACTCTACTCAAATATGCCACTTCAGATTATGAAAATGATGTTTACTATTATGATGATGAAAAAAAAGAATTGAGTTTCAAACTTTTGGATATAAATCCATATAAAAGACAACTGCAGCAAGTTTATTCGCTTTCAATCAACGAAGATGAATTGACCAACGAAATGTTAGATATCATCAAACAATATACAGGTATGCATTACTTGAAAACAAATTTGAATTTGCTATCAGATTGTGATATCGATTGGAATTATACTAATAAACTAAGATCAATTATACGTGGTTTGTATCAATTGGATCTACGAAGTGTTTATTATCGAGGACTCGATTTATCGGATATTGAAGTCAATTATTTTAAACAGAAGATTGGTACATGCTACTACACGAATTCATTTTCGTCATTTACGACCGAAAAAAAATTGGCTTTTAGTGGTAATGCACTCATTATATTGAACACAAAAGCAGGTAATCGATTAAATATTGCAAACGTATGGAAATGGAGTTTATTTCCAAAAGAAATGGAAGCAATATTATCAATTGCGGCTCGAGTGAAAATTTTGAGTGTTCATCACGAGGCTGATCGTTGGATAATCGAAGTTGAACTCGTCTGAAATGAGTAACGAAACGAAATGGAAAAAATTTTAAACTGAAATTGTCGTTCTTTACTACATGTTACTCTAATGTCTTCCTTCAATAAAATTAGAATACTTATGAGTAAAGAAAGAAGATGAAAGGCAAGGCAACGCATATTAAGTATAGTCACTTCCAAAATCGATTTCATCTTTAGATAGATCGATCAGACTAGCATCTTTTGTGGATATCAGTCCTAATTAGAAAGAATGGGTTGGTGCATGTGAGTCAAACAACTGTGATCATGATTTCGCCCCTACTAGCGCACACTTAAGGCTGCTTTAGACAGATTATATGTTTAGACGATTTAAAAGGAGAGGGGTATAGGTTTTGGTATGGACGAAGATTAAATGCAACATTCATACATATCTACCCATACCCTCAAGATGAACTATTCAAAACCAGGATTATTAAAGAAATATCATGACAATTCAAAGTATTTGAGAAACAATCGCGAAAAAAGAAATTTAGAGATTTTTCCCAGTCAGAGTCACTCAATAAAAGAACAAATCAAAAACTCGATAGAAAAGTAGTCAACTATTTAAATTGAGCTATACAGTTTAATTAAAAAGTATCTTTTTTGAGAAGCTATGCTTTTCATAGATTTGAATCAACGAATCTAATAGATTTGACAATGCAAAAATGTTCGCTCCAACATTTCAAATAGCATCTATGATAGACTTGCACAATTAAGTTCCGGCTTTTTAATCAAAGCTGCATCTTGTAAAATATTTATGAAAGAAAGGAATCTATGAGAAGCTACGAACAAAAACATTTTTAAAAAATTTTTACTTTATTTTTGCTTTGCGCGCATTTTAATATGCTAATGGATGAGCAACAAGCGAAAAAAAACGTCATATTGTAAAATGATAAAATGTGGTTACAACGATGCGTCTATGGTTTATTCGTTCGATAATGCACGTGCGTCGTAATAACGATTGTTCGTTACACTTTGATGATTTTACTATTCTCTCTCTTGCTTCTTCTATTATACACAGTCCTCATTCATTCGTTCATTCGTTCATTCATGATGCATTGATAAATAAAGGATAGAGATGATTATTTTATATTTTACTCTCAGGCTTTAAAACGATGTAACTGACAAAGTAAGTTTTTGCACTCCGTTTCTTTTCTTTCATTCAATTTAACGACTGATCTTGTTGTTTAAAGTTCATTTCTCGTTAAAATTTTCTATTTGTTTTACCTTTAAATGTATATGATAAAAGACAACTCGTCGACAGTCATTTTTTGATTACTGTGCCAATAGGCTATATCCTTTCATATTCACATATCCACGTTATCTCATGTTTATATAAGCCTTGGTTCTTAGTGTAAACAAAATAGAAGTAGACCTCGGCCTTCTATCTCATATATGAAACATAAACATGTCTATCCTTGTGTTTATGGTTAGTAGACGACAATAGTCTATCGAATGTATGAAAATGGGGGAGTAAAGAGAGAAAAAGGAGTAGAAGAATTAGAAGATAGCATAATTTTGTTGTAATCACGATTGACGATCAATTCATTTTCTCTTGCTCATTCATTTATAGATCTTTAATCATGATTGACGATCAAAATCGAAACGAAGATCAAAATGATAAAGGAGACAGTTCTACTGCTAGTACATTAACAACATCAAAGTCGTTGAGCAAAAAAACAAAGAAAAAATCGACTGCTGCTACAACAACAACCAATGTCCCTGATGGAAATAGTATAGATGGCGAGAACAACAGTGTGAATAGAAAAGGATCTTTTATGTTAAAAATAATCTATAAAAATTTCTCTTTTTAGCAAAAACTTACAGAGAAATCAATGCGAAATTTAATGAAACAAGTGACACTTACCGAACAAGCTGCTGTTCATAATAATAATGAAAATGCACCGAAATATGACGAAAAGTCAGCATCAAAACAAGAATGGAAATTTTGGCAAACACAACCTGTACCTACAATTGGTACAAAAATTGATACAACCAATATTGGACCTATTGAATCAAATAAATCAGTAGATGAAATACGACAAGAACCCTATGAATTACCTAATGGTTTCTTCTGGGATGATATTGATATTCATGTTGATGAACAAGTATATTGAGAATCTTTGTTACGATTTAATAAATGACATGCCATTTTTTTTCTAGTTACAGGAATTGTGTACGTTCTTAGACGAACACTATATTGAAGATGATGGTAATAATTTTCGATTGAAGTATTCCATGCCATTTTTACGCTGGTAATTTATATACAATCGAGAAATTGTTTTTTTTTTAAATGTATTCAGATCTTTTCAGGGCTTTATGTGTGCCAGATTGGCTTAAAAAATTCCATGTGGGAGTTCGTGTAACGAAAAGTAGTAAACTGGTTGGTTTTATCAGTGCTGTGCCAATTCGAATAAGAGTCTATGATAAGTAATCAAGATTAATTCGTCTCGTTTTTTTTTTATTCATTTTGTTAAAAATAATTAATAGGGAATTATCAATGGTAGATATAAACTTTTTATGTGTTCACAAAAAATTACGACTTAAACGCTTATCACCCGTACTTATTAAAGAGATAACACGTCGTGGGCATTTGGAAAAATATTTTCAAGCAGTATACACAGCCGCTCCTTTCCTACCTGGTCTTGCCTGCAAAGCTAGGTATGCATTGTTTTCCATTATTTTTTCAAAAGATGAAAATACTTTCTATACCTCTTTGAATTCAGATATTGGCATCGATTGCTCAATGTCAAAAAATTGTTGGCCATCAAATTTGCCTTTTTAGGACGAAATGTGACAATGCAACGAATGCAAAAAATATATCGACTACCTGAGGTCTGTAGAAAATATTTTTCATCTTTTCTTTCATGTACATGTTAAGAAATTAGAGTTCATTAATATTTTCTTGAAATAGACGACACAAGTGACAGGCTTTCGCGAAATACGCGATGCTGATATGCCTCAAGCTTGGAAAATACTCACTCAAGTATGTCGTTTTTCTCTTACGTTGTTATTTTTGCTCTATGTCATTCTTGAATTAGTATCTGACAAAATTCGACCTGGCGCCGGTATTTTCCCTTGATGAATTTGAATATTTATGTAAAAATCGGTCAAACATTGTGAGCGCATTTGTTGTTGAAGTAAGAAAAAACTTTCATCGTTATCTTTTCACTATTTGACTGGATTTGTTTTCTCAATAGAGTGATCAAGGCGAAATAACCGATTTTATATCGTACTATCATTTACCATCAACAATTATAAATCATCCAGAATACAAGACATTGAATGCATGCTACATGTATTATTATGCTGCTAGTCGAACACCATTGACTGATCTCGTCAATGATTGTCTTATACAAGCACACAATGTAAGGAGTCAAACGAACATTTTTTTCTCAAATTAATAAGGTTTTTTTTTGAAGAGTGGTTTCGATGTATTCAATGCACTCGATATAATGAATAATAAGGAGTTTTTGAAAAAACTTAAATTTGGTGATGGTGATGGTAATCTACAATATTATGTGTACAATTGGAAATGCCCATTGATGCCTCCCGAAAACGTTTGTTGTATTTTTTTAATATTCATATATTGATTTATGTTTTTTTGTTTAGATTGCAGTGATACTTCAATAATAGAATCACATATCATAGGACAACTCTACTCACGTCAATGACTGTTCTTATTGCATTTTTTTCTTCTTCATCTCTCGCTGTTTTTTTTAATTTACTTTTCATATTTAAAAAGCCACGAATATGGGAGGATCAGAAATCAACAGAGGTGCAAAATAAAGATTAATCATCAGAAATATACCTACAATAACAATAAGAATATTTTTGAGTGTGCGTGTGTGTATTGATGAGAAATTGATTCGGTGAATATCTTTCGGCGAAATTTATTATTGGAAAAAAGTTTTCGGCAAAAGTGGAATTTTTCAAAATTCCAAGTATTTTGCTACAGATATATATTGACAAATATATTCTACTAAAAGACATTGCTGTTTTTAAATATCATTGAAAATATTTAAATCTATTCAAACACAACTTCTCCTGAAATTTTCTATAAATATTTTTAGTTGGTTAAAATATCTAAAATATATTAAAAATAAAATAGATATTCAACATTGGAATACTGCTTGGTATCATGCATCAGTACGTTGTGCAATTCAAATAACATTCAATCAATCTCATCATGATCAAACAACACAATTAATGACTAATTTTGATTCAAATTCATTATTACAATCAACATTACAAAAACATAAAATAAATTTATATTATTTATTACATTTATCTCTCTTTCATATTAAAATAATCTACATGGAATTTTTGCACAATAAATAAAGACATTTTCTATCATTCTTAGTGTGAACCTTACTTTTATGATCATATCTCTAGGAATAAATCTCACATGAATAATACAAAAAGATATTAGTCATCATCATCTTTGGAAACAATCTAAAACATTTTATATAATGATTTTATCACAAAATTCAATTTTATTTTAATAACTGTATCTATCTTCAATAACTTATTCCGTGATAAGACTATATTTATAATTCATAATATTAATTATTTGATTATTTTGTTCAAATTCTCCATCGATAGTAAATCGATTTTTGTATTATTTGCATAATATTCATCAAACGAATAAATTAGACAATGAAAATAAAGAAGATTTGATAGCGAACGTTGTTTTCAGTTAATCTCCATGCTAAAGTAATTAATTCAAATAGATTCAATGAATACATCAGCGAACAATCAATTCAGATAAGAAATAATCGAAGACGATCTTGTTGGATGTAGGAACGAGTATA
Source organism: Adineta steineri (assembly GCA_905250115.1). NCBI lineage: Eukaryota > Metazoa > Rotifera > Eurotatoria > Adinetida > Adinetidae > Adineta > Adineta steineri. The sequence continues at coordinate 134,876 of CAJNOI010000154.1, forward strand.
AGTAATTATCAGAATATGCATTCATATCAACACCATCTTATGAATCATGTACATAAATTTTTTTGTTTCGTAAGCAAGTTACTTATACGTATTTAATGATGCGCAATATTCGTGACCCCCTCTTTTTCTATAAATAAGACGCTGTTATTAACTACTAACGTTAATTTTTTTATTCTTTCATTTATGTTTTTTTGTCATATTAAAACACCTTGTAACATCGTTTTTTCATTCCTTTGATCTCTTTCCCTACACATATGACGTTTGGTTTGACTATTTATGTTGGTTTTCTGGTTGTTTCGATTTCTAGTTTTCTTACTGTGTTAAGTATTGCCTTACTTTTTTTAATGATTCGCGAATATATATGTAATCGTCTCATTATCAATATCTTAAAATGTGTTTTATTTAGATGTCATTTTTTAAAAAGAAATCAACAACTAACGAAAATATTGCAAGTGGTGGTGGTGGTGGTGATTCTTCAATGTTTGGTTTAACACGTGATCAAATAAAAGAATTGATGGAATTACGTGGAAAAAAATTACTTGAAAAATTAAATATTAGAAAAATTAAAAGCTGATAAAACTAAAGGACTTGATTCAAATAATCAACAAGATTTTGAACAACATCATATAGCTTATGGAACAAATCATATACCACGAAAACCAATATCATATTTACCATTTACTAGGTATATAAATCATCGAAAGATAAAAGCAAAAGAGTAAAGATGAATGTTACAATGACTTTTTCTTCATAAATCGCTTTGTTATACGAATACGACAACATTCTCGGGAAAAGTCTTCAATGGTTTTTCAAATATACCAATTATTATAGTTGTAATTGTATTTAGTGAATTGAAAACAGAACATGAGTTTCGTCATCCATTGTTGTTAGGTGATGTTTTATCAGCTGATGATTTAATTGTTGAAGTAAATGATCTTGCAGTTGATGCATCTTCTATAACAGATTTGACATTTTCTTTATAGAAGAAAAAAATTCAATAAAAAAAAATAAAAATAAAGATGTTATACTTTTTTCAGGTACACAAATTATGGAAGGTAGTGGTCGAATGGTTGTTACTCGTGTTGATCTTAATACCGAAGCAGGAATCATCATCTGAATAAAAGTAACTCATTAAAAAACCTATATTGTCGACTTAATTCTATTCATTATAATATTTTTTATTTCATTTTCTATATGTTCAATAAAATAAAAATATATAATGAAAATACTTGTTAGGTCTCATATTAGAGCCATGTAAGGGACATCAGCGAAAGAAAATGAAAGAAAGAGAAAATGGAGAAAAAGTGACCTTCGTGGGATTCGAACCCACACCTCCTGCTATCCGGGCAGTTATCCTAAGCCAGTTAGACTAGAAGGACCAACTTAATCTCTAGATTAGCGTCGAGTGAATCACTCAGACGCTAACAATACTGGAATTTCTGATGATAAAGGATACAATTCTAAATATTATTAACTGGAAAGATCGAAAGGCCTTGCGTCATTGAAATATATTTCTGTAAAATTCATTTAAGCTGTATTTTTCTTCTCTCCTCATACAAGTCTTTATGATATTTACAAATGAGACATTAATTTCTATGAAAATTGTGTTTCAATTCTAAGTTTTGTAGGGTCATAGATAGATCTTTATACGTATCAAAGTCGAACTTACATTTAATGTACCTAAGTTTTTCATATTTTTCATGCTAGAATGTGACTGATTTACCGAGTTTTTTAAACATTGATTCTGTCTTTGTTTTGACTATTATAACATAGTTAATATTCTAGAAATCTCTTCATTACCCTAGAAACTTAGGATTGACTGAATAAATCTATAGTCATATATCATTTTAATGAAAATTGTGGTAAATTATTTTTATATCCACGTGTTTGTACATCAGAGGTTACTAAAGAGCGTTGTCGTTCTTCTTACATGCACAGTCATGCTTCGTTAGTTTTTCTTTTTTTTCTCTTGTCGTATTGATATACTATACATTTAATATAAAAAAACGTTATCTTGTTACAGTATTATACCGTCTAATGTATAAAATGAAAGAAATACATTAAAATTTTGAGTATCGTAGTCAATCATGAGTAACATATCACATCCCTAGCGACTTTGCCTATTTAATTTAAATGTCGTAAGTAAAAGATTTATTTATATTTAAGCTACATTATTAGAATTCATTTTTTCAAAACTGAGAAAAATTAAGTAAGATTTTACAATATATTATTAACACCTATGAACATCATATCCACTCTTCTATAAATCATATTCGACAGCGAACCACATAAGATAACGCAAAATATTTTAGTTGTTTTTTTTTTAAATCAATTCAATAGCTGTATTTCCAACAAGATTAAAAAAACTTATTTTCTAATATTTCTTGGTTTCGTGGAGAAATAAGAATGTAAAACGAAAAAAAGTTGATCGAAAGTACTTAGGAGACAAACCATTCTGATGTTATTGACTGTAACTGTTGCATGAATTGAATAAAAAAACTGAACTATTTTGAAAGTAAGAAAGATAGTGTTGAGGGTGTGAGTGAAGGTATATTAGACTTATTGCACTACAGCACTCACTGACTCATCCACAGTCATCTATAAGCTTAAGATTCTTACAGTACAAGATAAAACTTTCCTTTCAGATAGACATTGATTGTTCTTGTCACGTTCTGTCTATATTATGGAGAAGTTATATCGAATAGTGATCGTATTATTTCCAATATTAATGATTTTCCTTACCTTATTTTTACGTCACGAACTATCAAACGCCATAAAATCACAATATACACGGCTTCTACATTCTAACATTAACTTTGCTATGGATCGTGACGAACACGAAAAACAAAGATGTCACTGGTCTTTTGTCAATTATACACCTAATAGTTGGGAAAACATGTGGTATAATAACATTGAAACCTTTCAAAATAATGTTTGCGAAAGACTATCCGACACTGAAAATCTGAATAAAACAATCTCAATAATGCAGCTGCTAAATGTGTTGCAAAAATCAGGCAGATATGATACTAGCGTAACACAACCACAAATCGATGATATTCTCTCAACAATGTATTATCGATATGAATGTATGAATATTGATACGTTTGTGACATCCGAAGTAGTTGAAGTATCGCATTCGATTGAACCTTTAATAGGCTTATTACGAGATCCCTTTAGCATTTGTCCTCATTTGAATACATCCGTAGTGCCTCCATCACTTTACGATGGGGCAGACTTACAATCAAAACGATTTATTCTATTGTCAGTTTCAGCGCCATTTTACACACATACAGTGCTACCAGGTTCTAGACTTTTAAATGAAATATCTATTATTCCTGATGATAATAATAAAAACGTATTGCCATGGATGTATCAACGTCTAGCACATACTGATATTAAAATGGAAATTAACATAGGAAATCCAAAACTTATTCTTTTCGATTTGGGAAGCTCTTATTTTGGTGGTTGGGAGAAAGATGATACAGCTGCTGCAGGAAAGTGGTTCTACGAGTATTATAAACGGTTCAATGTTAAATTCGATCGAATTATTGCTTTTGAATTTTCTTCATTGAATCAGCATGATGCATGGGAACAATTACCTAGTGACGTTTTCCCTATATATACTCTTATCAATGTTGGAGTCACTGAAAGTGGAAAGTTTAATCCTTGGGCAATGCTACAAACAATTGCTCAACCATCTGATCATGTTGTTGTCAAATTAGATATCGATACATCTGCCTTAGAAAATACGTTGATAAAACAAATATTAACTGATCCAAGCATTCATATTCTAATCGACGAACTTTTATTTGAACATCATGTCACAGTTAATGAAATGATACCTTACTGGGGAGATATGTGGGATTCATTGAATGATTCATTGAAGGATTCATATATATTATTTAAAAAGTTAAGACAACTCGGAATAAGAGCTCATTCATGGCCGTGAGTAAGTGTGTGTCTTGAAATATTACGCGAAACCTTTACTTTCAACCACTAAATCTTTCTATTTTTCATGTATCAGAATTATATCAAATTACATCAAATAAAAAAGCTCATTAGTCTAACTTGAGGGTGTGGGTTGGCATCAGGTTCACTCAACATCGATATTCACTATCTCACTCAAACCCACACCCATCCGAATCTTCATTATTGTTATCATCAGTGCGTCGCTTCATGAATCGTTGCATCATTCGTTGATGCCAATTATTTTTATCCAAATCTTGATAACTATATGCAATGGCATCATTCACATTACTGCGACGAAGAATCCAAATTAATCGATAACGAAAAATTTCACATATAACAACAAGTTCATAAAATAATCTCGTGAGATTTTCGGTTGCTTGCTTCATTAGTGTTGGAATTTCACCAACGGCCAACCCTGTACAGAAAGAAATATTATCAATCGTTTAAAAAATCGCTACGAGTTATGTCTTACCAATAAGGAGATTTGTTACGAATACTGTCATAATGAGAAGAAATAGAATGTAAACCAAAAATGCCACCTTATAATAGGCTTTCGTATCTGCATCAAACATACGTTCATCAAAACCTAATTCTCCAGATATCATGAGTGCTAAATAGACAATTAGAAATCAATGTAAGTTGATGAAAGCTATTTCAACGTACCTGTTTTGATGTAAGAGTAACTTTTATTTTGAAATGGTTCAAAGTTTTGAAAAATCATATAAAATGTGGATGCAAATCCACTAATAAGGATGAGAAGTATAATGGAAAATCTCATAAATTTCTTGATAATTACAAAAAGCATTGTAACGTACAGGCCTAACATTGGTATAAACTGAATGTAGCCGAGTAAAGTTAACCAACTAAGAAGTAAAGCAAATGCTCCAAATTCCCATTGAAGTGGACAGCGTAAAGTGAGATTCATCTGATAGTTTCGATCATGCACGAAGATAAAACTCATTAAAACTGCAAGAGTTTCTAACCAATATCTTAATGTTTTGAAGAAATCAATTTGTACAATTTCAACAATAGTAAACATATTTTTAAAGACAAGTGACCAAATAACGATGTACATTATATATTTCAAAAAATAGTCCATCGCTGTTTTTATGCCGCCATGAGTAGATGATGTCAGAAGTACTTGCGAAACATTATAACATAAAGAATCTTCGAAATCAATATTTGTAAGATTATAATAAGTTGCTGGATGATGCGTACGTAGTACAATTGTTGTAAATAATCCGAGATAAGTAATATATAATGAGAGAATCATAATATACAGAAAAATACCGAATTTTTGAAATTTTAACTTCACAAGATAATTACTGAGTGGATGTGACATAAGATCATGGGCTTCATACTGAGCCATTAAAAATAATGGATGTTTCATAACGAGATCCACCGTATTGGAAGTATACAATGTACCATGTTTTTCATCTTCTGATGAATCTGAATAGTAATTATTATTTCAAACATTGATAAAAAGATAAAAATGATTTACCTCTATTCCACTTGTTAACAGTGAATTGATCATCGAGAAATTCATATACAAAAATGTTTTTATGTACAGCCATTCCTTTCGTATGCACTATCATTGAACATTTATCCAGCACGAGTAAAGCCATTGAAGGCATTTTACGAATCAATTTTCGCATCGGTGTATCTACTTCACAATGGCGAGGAAGAAGAGAACAGTAGGCATGTTTTCTTTCTTGAATTTGTGAATTACGCATTAAATCGAAACAATTGTCATTTTCAATCAAATATCGAACAACTTCTTCGTTGTTTGCCTCAACTGCTACTTCGAGACAATTGTGACCATCAACATTCGTTGCAAATAGATCACAATCGAATTCAATCAACTGTTTAACAAGTTTGCTCGATCCATATTCACATGCAATATGTAATGGTGTCTCTCGTCGAATAGTTAAAGCATTGATATTGATTATACCACGTGTAATGAGACTGGTAATACATTGAGGTCGTTCTTTGTTGTCTTCATCATTTTGACTACATCGTGTTGCATGATGTAATGGTGTCCATTCATTTATGTCGGAAACATGTGAATCAGCTCGATGATCAAGAAGTATATCGACAATACCAACATGACCTATATAACAAATTAGAGTTGAAGAAAAACGTCATTTACTTACCTTTTGCAGCAGCCATGTGCAAACTTGTACGTTGTTGGTCATCACACATATTAATCATCGATGCATTCGCATATCTGAGCATTTCATTGATGACATCCAATTGTCCAGCTTGAGTAGCCACATGTAGAGGTGTTAGTTTTTCTTTATTCTTTTTTGTCAGCAATACATGAGCATGACGAATTGTTGATTCTGGCTGCATTCGCTTATCAGCATTGTGGTTGCTCATTTTGAAAAACTTTGGTGAATATGAAGACGAATTATGACCGGTAATATAGCCTAATAGTACTTGAGTCATGTATACATTACCAACTTGAGCACAAGTATGTAGAGGTGTATTACCCAACACATCGGCAGTGGTAGCTAATGTATTGGACATGAAACGAGAATTAAATAGTGCTTTGGTGATCTCTTTATGATAAACTTTTGTACAAACATGTAATACTGTACAAAACGAGACATCACCCACTAACTCAAATGCTTCTTGTGTAAAATATTTGTTGTTCAGGAGTTCGTTGACACATTTGAGTTGGCGATACTGAACAGCAACCATTAATGGACTCAAACCCGTCTGTTTGTCGCAATACATGATACTATGCGGATTGATCAAATGAGAAATTGTTTTAAGACCATGCAGTTGGCGGCAAGCTAAAGAGAGTCTACTGGGATCGTAATTGATTGCTTCATTGTATTGTTGTTTCAGCATGGACAAGACTTTGTTTTCTGGTCTGAGGTCAAAAAAATGTTTGATAACATCGGGATCATTATATTCGATCATAATATCAATAGGCTTCTTCTTATCATGTGTTTCACGATTAAATAATTGTGAAAAATTCAAGAACAAATCAATCACATTATTGTTTTCAAGGCATCGGCAAGCATAATGAAGCGGAATGGCACCATAAATATCGGGAATCTAAAAGAAAACATTTAAAATAGAAAGGGATCTTGATAAGAAAATTTACATCAAGATTGGCGCCATATTCTATCAGATACTTGGCATTTCTTATACAACTGTAGATGACAGCAAAATGTAACGGTGTTCTTCCATGGCTGTCTTGAATATTTATCATGATTTTCGGATGATTTAGTAAATATTCCATAATTGAAGACTAATTTAAAATTTTTTTTGATGAACATACTTTTAGAGTAAACGTTGTAGTCATCATTACTTACAGGGTGTTCAGAATACTTGGAACTCATCAAGCGAGCTGCGATATGAAGTGCTGTTTGACCATCCAAAGTAACCAAATTGATATCTTGAAGAAAATGAATTTAAATCAAGAATACTAACATTACTATCGTATGAGATTAGAGAAAAGCGGAACCTAGATTAACTATCAAAAATATCCGTTAAGAAAAATAACGACACCCAACCCTAAAAAAGTAAAATAGAAAGAAAGAATCTTACTGCAGCCGAAGTCATTGATTAAACATCTACAGAAAGCAACATTATTGAAAAGAGCACCGTAGTGTAATATCGTATACTGATCTGGTACGTTAAGTGTTTCTAACATCTTCGTAATTTGTGATTTGTTGTAGGAATGATGTTTTCTTATAAAATTAATGAGACACTTTATCCCATTTTCACTATAGCCACGAGATGCTTCCAATTGTTGTATAATTTCGTCGAGATCTTCTCTACAATAGTCACTGGCCACTCCGCTTTTTCTCAGTCTGTCGATGAACTCTTTCCTATTGTAAGTAGTTTTGTGAAGATCGTTGAACATATCGATAATTTGAGATAAGACACGTGGAACTGGATTACATGCAACCTAAATATTGATAGATGCATGCAAAAAATTCTACAAGAATGATAGTTTACTTCTTTGAGCACAGTAACAAAATTATGGTGAGTTGTTTTCTTCATATGTTCTTCAAGCTCGAGTACTTGTCCGACGAGCTCAGTCATTGGTAGAATGGTACTATCACCTTTTGATGCTTTGACACCTAAGTGCATTCCAACTGGTAGTGAATCTAGTCTATTATAGAAAATAAAACTCTTTCATTTATCCAAACTCAATAGACGACATATATCAAACGTTCAATAAAATAATCATTAGTTTTTATATTTTTTTTCGTGATCTTGCTACCGCCTACATAAGATACGAGTGAGGAAGTTTCAAGTTCGATAATAAAATTGAACGCTTTTCTTGATCATATATATACAGTATAGTATGTTCTTTCGAATCTATGCGAGATACTAAAGTTGAAAAGAAGTATATTTTTCGATTGATTTCTAGTAAAATGTACGAATTTTGCGCAAGCTCTCTTACACGAGTAAAAATGATTCTTTATAGATACATAATGGCATATGCTAAGAGTATTTATTTGGTAAGATCATCTTTCAAATCAATATAGATTGATGATAAGAAAGACAGATTAGAATTGCAAATGAGCATTTATATTCTTTACAGCCACATAATACGTTTTAGTTATCAATATCTTGTGGATTTCGATTTCATTATAAGCCAACTCTTCATCCCTGCTGATCCGATTTCATAAATTTTTTATTTTATGAATCACATAATTTACTTGAGATTTATCCAAAGAATGTGGAGGTAAAAATTAGAAATAATGCAAAAAAGAGTAATTGTTTTCCATTATTTTGAAAAAAAAACCATTTTTAAACGGCTTTAATTCATTAAAATCTAAAGAATTTTAATCCATTATTTAGAATAATCAAAAATTATCTCTTGATTCTTTTGGTTTTAATGAACTTAAATGGTATCGTAAGTGAGTGGGAGTATTCTTTTCATTCCACACCTACACTCACATCAATCAATTTTAGATTGTTATTTTAAAAGAAATATCGAGAGGAAAAAAAGTTTCTATCCTATTCAAACTTCTGAACAAATGTATAATGCTTTATTAGCAGAGATTATTGATGTTAAGATTGCAGATACAAGCGAAGGTGAGTGTCAGCGTGACTATTCTAGCGATCCACATTCACAAAAACTATCTGCAAATACAAGGATAACCAAACGAAACGATTAGAATGAGAGCAAGGTACTACAAGATACAATTGGGTAATGTATGTGTTGCAGGCGAGTTTGGAATCTAGTTGAGATTGGAATATCGTTCTCCTACGCTTTAATAAAATATATCGTTGTTAGATAAATAAGAAAGACTATTTATTGATTATTTTGAAATCTTTTTGAGTTTATTTGAAGATGAAGATATGTGAAAAAGGTTTTATATTTTAGAAAAAAAAATAAATATTTTTTATATTATAGAGATGTTGATGTTTTGATTTATATATAAGATTATTTGAATATATATATTTTTTTCTAATTGTTTTGACGTCAGGGACATGGTGACATTGAGTGATTGGTTAGTTTTGAATCAAAACTTTTGATTCAAAAATCAATCTTTTTTTTGTTAGAAGGATTTGGTTGAGAGTCTTACCAAGAGAAGATCTACACCCGCACTCACCCTCAAGATCAATTGACAAATTAATTGCGAAGATATAACATCTTGATATGGAATTTAAAAGAACATGTACTGCAATGCAGAGGTGCGTAAATAAAACAACATTTATAACAATTGTCTTGTGAAATATATTCCAGTTTTTGGTTAAAATTTTATCGATACCAATTAGTCCTAATGTAGTATTTTTAGAGAAATCTGTTAAATGTCTTTATATTAACTATTCTTTTTTTTAAACTATTTTTAAATTTTTTAAAAAATTATTAATATCTCTTATAAAAATTCCGAGCAGGAGGCAAAAAAAATGGAAGGCACTTATAAAGATGTTTTGAATGAAAAAAAGTTATTTTTCATAAAGTCTATTTTATTCCAAAGTAAAACTTGATTATGACAATCGGGATTAATATATCTTTGTTTTGAAACAATTGTTTTAATAGATCGTATTTTATATAACTTAGAAAAAAAAAATAGATTAATTACAAATATGACTCATATTTAATACAATAAAACATTTGAAAAAGTGCAGCATCTCAAAACAATTTTTTTCTTTATAATTTGAAAAACAAAATTAAAAAATATTAATATATTTTGATTTTGATACAGTGCATTTAATATATCTTTGTTTGTAAATAATTATTCTAATAGATCGTGTTCTATATGATAAGAATTTTCTTTTGTAAATTTTCTCTTGCTTTTTTTCGTTTATTTATTATTTAGCGCATTCCAATCACCACTAAATTCCCATGACAACTGTGATATATGCGAATGAGTATTGAATATATAATGATCTTTCACAAACGATTCAAAGTGAATCAGACAATATCGAGAGTTTGTATGTGAGTGTGTATTGATTCAAAAAACAACAATTTCCATGCGTACACAACCTAAATAATGAAATATTTTTTCAAAGTTGTGTTCTTTTTTTAGCGATGACGTTCGATTCTCATGAATTAATAAATAATTATCATCAAATATCAAAGAAAAAACGTTACGGCATAAGGCAGTTTTTAAAATAGACGTCATATCTGATATTTTATTTCTCAAAAAAACTTGTTTTTTCCTCTCGTTTTATTTAGCATATATGAAAACATTGTTAGTTCCTTTTAATAACTAATATCGTTAAAAAAATAAAACGCAAAAAAAATGAACAGGTGGATAAAAAAGGTTTATTAGACATTATCAATACACGACATATGTTCACTTTGTGTTAGCTTGAGAAAACTATAATAAATCATTTTCTCCAAACTAAAATAAAAGAAATATACATTTGCAGAAAGCCAGTTGTCTCAAATATTTTACTTGATCAAAATCTTTGAATTGTTAGTTATGAATACAGAAGAAAATCAGGAATTAAATTCTGGAATAATAAGAAGGTATGTACTTCTTTGACTTTTCGTGTAAGATAAAAATAAAGTTTTACTGTTTTTACAAAACAGATTTCTTGGAGAGAAACGGTTAATGTGGATTATTGTTGGCATCGTAGCTATTGTAACAGTTGCAGTAGTTGTTATTCCAACAACTCTTATTTTGACAAAAAAGAAAATTACCACAACAGAAATCAAATCAGCAACAATGTCGACAGCAACATCAACAACAATACCGACAACAATATCGACAAAAACATCAACAACAATATCAACAAGAACATCAACAGCAATATCAACAAAAACATCGACAGCAACATCAAAAGCAACATCAACAGCAATATCAACAATAATATCAACAATAATATCAACAAAAACATCGACAGCAACATTAACAGCAATATCGACAAAAACATTAACAACAATATCAACTACAACATCAGTACATCGCCCTTTTTACAAAAGTGAGTAACGACTATTTATAAGGCAGGGTGTGAGTATGAATATTCTTTTCGCTTCACACACATAGTAGCGGTGGCGCCAGGAATCTTGACTAGGGTGGGCTCTGGCCTAGTAAATTTCAAACAGAGTGGGCTCAGATACAATATCACTGTTTTTTTAAGATCTGAAAAAAATTTCAGGGTGGGCCGAGCCCACCCCAGCCCCCCCTCCCCTTGGCACCGTCACTAACACATAGTCTCACCCGTACCTATACCCGTATTTACACATCTATACACCCACACCCGAAACTATACCCACCCAGCTCATTTTCACCCACACTCACACCCAATTATTCACACGTAGATGTGCTTGTGACTTTGCATCTTTGACTTGCCACAAACTATTTTTTCCATAAGACCCTCCCTTCAGTCGACGGAATAATTATTAAATAGATGTTGCTTTTTTCGTACTATGGGACTGAAAAGATTAGATATGATTTATATACATTTCTTACTTAACCTTGTTTTTTTTTGTCTGTTGTGTTAGAGATTCAAGAGAGAAAAAGTGATCTATGATTTTGTGATTTTAGCTATTCTAAATTAGTTTATTCACAGAAACTTTAGTCCTGAATCATATCGGATATGCTAATATCATAAATTACGTTTCACTAAAAACAAAAGAACACATATTTCAGTTTGTACTAAATAATTTTGTTGTATGAAATGATTGAAATTCGAAATTTCTTTTAATCAAGTCAACAATTCTGAATCGCCATGTCAGTTATCCAAGAGATTTTTCATGCCAAGAAAATAGTTTCAATCACTAATCTATGTCTATCAATAATCAGTGGCGTACAGTGATTATTTAAATATGTTTGTAATTTCTTTTAGATTGGTTTCGAACAAGTAGTATGAAAGATCCACGAATAGCTCATACAGCAACTGTATTAAAGAACGGAAAAGTTTTAGTTGCTGGTGGTTACTTTGATGCTATTAACTATGGTATTAGCAGTGCAGAATTATACGATCTATCAACAGCAACATGGACACGTATCAGATCTATGAATCATGGACGATGTCGGCACTCAGCAACTCTATTACCTGATGGAAAAGTGTTAGTTGCTGGTGGATTGACTAATCAGGATACACCTACGAATACTACAGAATGGTATGATCCACCACATGAAATATGGATCAAAACTGGTAGTATGAATATTGAAAGACATCAGCATACCGCATCTATACTACAAGATGGAATGGTATTAGTTGCTGGTGGATTCACTACGAATCGGTAATTTCATTGAGATCTTATCACAAATTAGAAAATGTTTCTCTTTTCAGTTTTGTTGTTTCAACTAAACTAGAAATGTACCGAGCCCGAGAGACTCGGACTCGGTCAGGCTCGGTAAGCTCGGCGCTATGGTGTCAGAATTGATGTGGATGTGGGTGAGTGCGGGTACTATCTTTCGCACTCTCACTCACTATTTTCACCCACAGTCTCACCCACACCCACTCAAACCCACATCAATTCTAACACTTGAGTCCTGACCGACCCCAAGCCCCGAGCCCCGAGCCCCGAGCCTGACCGAGCTCGAGAGGCTCAGGCTCGGTACATCCCTAAATTCGAGTTCGTTTCATATCTATTCTTGATTAATTGTTTCTATTCAATTATACTATTGGAGTTTTAATATCTTTGATAAGGATTCTTTACAATCGAATTTATTATCTATAATTACATTTAGTAACATCAAATGTTGGAAACATAATCACTTAAAAATACTAGTTCATGAGTTAAACAGTGATACAAAATTCATCTTAGTATTTTAATAATTATTTTTTGTTTAAATTATACGCAATAAAAAGATACTTTTGAGTTAATCCATTTTTTCTCAGATTCTCTGCCGTTTTTTCAATATTTATTTGTTTAGTGAAAAACTCTTCGAAAATGAGAAATCATCGCGAGATTAATAATAAATATTTTGATGCTTGCTTTTTGTCGAGTTTCTTTTTCATTTGAAAACGTTTCTAACTTCAAAATAGATTGTCTAGTTTTAATAAATCAGTTTTTTTGAAGAACATCTATTGTTAGATAATTCTTTGGTACACAACTAACTTGAACATGAGTAAGTGGAATCAGTAGGAAAGAATATATTTCTAATCTTTCTAAACTGCATAAATCAATAGTTCTCCACACACTTCAAATTACATTGAGTTGTCTTTAAAATTCATCTATATCTTAAGAGTTATTATACTAGATAAGATTTTTCTTAATATTACCTATCATTTCTCACGACACTGTGTCTAAGTGACAACTTAAAATCAAAAAGAAATTCTCTTCACATAATCTTTACAAACTTAATAGATTTTGTATTTTTAGTATTGCACTTAATAGTGCTGAGTTATATAATTCATCGACTGGAAAATGGACACTAATTGATAATATGAAAGTGGCACGAAGATTCCACCATGCATCTACATTAGAAAACAGAAAAATATTGGTAACTGGTGGGTTTAGCAATACTACTCATGCATTAGATGCTGCTGAATTATACGATCCATTGACAAAATCATGGACAATTACTGGAACTATGCATTATGCACGAGCCGGGCACACAGCATCCGTCTTAGCCAATGGAAAGGTATTAGTTACTGGTGGACAGTCAAATGATCCTCATAATAAGGTATTACGTAGTGCGGAGTTGTATGATTCAAAAACAGGAAACTGGACAATTATTGAACCTTTAAATATTGGAAGAACGACTCATGCAGCATCTGTTTTAAACAATGGAAGTGTATTAGTATCTGGTGGAACAGTAGGAACTTTCAAAGATGATAATAGTTCAGAAGTCTATGATCCATTAACAGAGAAATGGTATATAAGCGGTGATATGAACTGCGTGAGAGGTCAACATCTATTATCTGTTTTATCAAATGGAACAGTATTAGTTACTGGTGGAAAAGCCAGGATACGTACATGTCCTGCAGAACTATATTAAATGCTTGGAAACCGGCGACACATATATATTCAGCTTCAAATTAATTCATAGTTGACTCTCGCGTATCTTTTATGATGTTGTTGTGATCTGTGCTTGCATACAAACTGTTAATTTGCTACACTGCTATTCGTATTATGAACTCATTACTCATTTCTTTTTGCATTTGTATCCATCACGCTTAATCTCGTTTTTTACATCATCTTTCACTAATGATTTATTTTGCACTTACCTTCGCATACATTCTCGTTTCGTCGTTCTTGCGCATTTATATATACACGATGTTACATAATCATTATATATCCTCTGTCTTTTACAGCCTAATAAATAAATAACCTTATTTAACATTTTATACCAGATTAAAGTCCATGAAAAACTGTATCTATGATTAGAATTAGAACAAGCATTGTCTAAAAGATTCTTAAAATACTTTATATTACATATGAAAATGTCATATATTATAGAACCTATCATATTACTCACAGAGTCACAAATGTATACAACTTCTTTAGCAGCTTTGATAATATCAAAATCTTTTTTTCATTGAGCACAGTCAATCGATAAAGTGATTGGTGTCATTTTCAAGACCTTTGAGTGTATATTCTCAAGATTAGTTCTGAAGAGCATCATAGTTGTATTTGTTTCAACAGTTTCCTTTTACCATCAATTCTTTAACTTTATCTTTGATAATTATATCAATATTTTCTGTTGGGTTCATATCAAAACTGTTGCTAGACCAATTTTAATTGTCCCACAACTTCACATCTTCATCCTTTAAAACATGTTTTGTAATATTGACCACCATACATGACATTTTATCCATATGATGCAATGGAAACATATGGTGTTGAAAAACAATCCTACAAAAATAGATTCCATTTGAGGATTTCCAATGTTCTTTCAGAATTCACAGTAGTATTTTTGTAGTAAGGATGTGGGTTTGGATACTATGTAAATGTGCAATATCCACCCCCCCCCCCAGCCTTCTTTTATTTTATAGAAAATAAAAAATTTAACTGATTTTAATCGAATTTCTTCAGTCAAAAATACCATAACATTAGTATTTTGATTGGCTTTATTAGTTTTTCAAAATTATAAACATCATCAAAAATTCAATAAGATGTTAATTGAATTTCGATGAATCTCATTTGAAATAACTTCTTGAATATTTTGATTGTTTATGATTTGATATTTAAAATATTTTTAAGAATTCAAATAAAATTAAATCGAAATATTGTTTTAATTCAATAATTAATTAAAAAGGTTATGAGTGGAGATATATGACGGTACCATGATCAACTGAAATTCAGACTCACACTCCTCAAAATGGGGTTAAATTAATTTTTTATACGTACAATTAACAAGTTAACAGGTAAAAATCCATTCAAATCGATTTTTTACATATTTTCTAATATGGGCATCGCTAGTAAAGTTTTTGCGTTACTCAATCGAGTATTTAAAAATATTAGAAAAATTTAATATTAATGAAATAAAATGAGGTAGGATAGAGAGAGTTGATATAAAAGAGACAACAAGAACTACGAAAAAACTATTAGAAAGAGAAATTGAGTCGGAGTAGAAAGGATTGTTACAAAATAGATAAACAAGAACAGAAAAAAAATGAGAATACGAAGAGTCGGTATGAAAGAAAAACAGAAAAAGATAAGGAAGCATACAGACAAAAAATGACAAAGCTATACTCAGATGTGAATAAAAGTTTTGTTACCATTTAACAATACAAAGTGCTTATCTATACACAGGTAAGTGTAACCATCTTATTAGCAAACATAGAGTCACATTATTATTTTATTTGTATTCCTTTATTGATATAAACTAAATATCTTATTTTTTGAATAATTTTCATTCATTCCGTATTATGTTGTATTTTAAAATAAAGTTCGTAATGTCATCGAGTCGATTCTTTCTTTGGTTTTAATCCATCTTTTATTTGCCTTCTAACAGAATCACTATGATAGCATACATATATTTCATTTTGGTATCGAAAACGATCAAAGAATTCGTTTAATAATATTTCGTTTTACAACTATTATACAAAAAAAACGATATAATTGAAAAAGAAAGAAAAGTACTTATAGTAGGTGATTTTTAATTATTTTATTGGAAATAATAAAATTCAACCATTTATTTCGAGATCCAAAAGAGAAAGCACTAGAAATAGTTCTAAATTAATGGATTTTTTGTTTAATTTAATTTTTTTTTCAATAATTGTGTAACTGTACTACTTAATTTATATTTGATTTATATATAATAAAGAATTAATAAAATAAAAAAGTAATTATTTCTTTATCTATGTTTTTTTATTTAACAATGACAGAACGTGTGATTAAACTCAAGTAAAATATATGCATTAAAAGTACCATGTTGTATGTATCAACTATTAATTGTTTTCTAAATATTAACAGTTTATATTAGGCACACAACGTAATATTCTTCTGTGTATTCATTATTGTTTTTCAATACAAGAAGGTGCTAATATATCAACCAATAAATTATTAGTAAGTTAAAAAAATATTGCGTTCTATATATTTTTGTACAACTTGGAAAGCGATGACAATATCTAGTAAAAAACAAGAAATCTATTTCTGTTTTCAGATTATCTATGTAGAAAAAGGTTCAACAAATTAGATTAAAATGACACCCTTTTAGTTGATTTTTAATTAGAAAAAAATCGGTTAATGACGCATCTTGAGAACGTAGGTGAATGGCTATTTTGTTCATGGTTACTCATATCTACATCCATACTCCATCTACCTTTCTACTAAGTTGATGTATAATACAGATGAGGACAATGCCGTCGTCAGAAAACTATAGCTCTTCTTGTCTTTAATTAGTCTACTCATTATAGAAAATCAGTAATCAACCAGCATAACAAATGGCATTCGTAAGAAGAGGACGCTTTGTGAATAATTATATCTCAAAGGTGCAACAAGATAATTGGAATCCAATATTTGGTTATAAAGATCGAGATCTTAAGTCATTAGAAGAAGCCGTAGAAAGCATCATTCCATTCGTCAACAAAGTCATGGAGTATGCAGAGGAAGCTAAACAAAAATGTAAAAAAAATACAAAACTGACAATAAATGCATCGGCAGCAATCTATCTTTACACAATGGATACACCTTTTTATGAGAAATTCAACAAAGCTCTTCGAGGTGAAAATCCACCTGCGTTGGTACCATGGTTCGACTTTCTAAAACTGTTCATTACCGCTCTAGCGAAATTACCGTCGCATCCAGCTACAGTATGGCGAGGTGTTGCAAATATTAGTGGCTTAGATTTTTATAACAATGATATGTTCACTTGGTGGAGCGTGAACTCATGTTCGTCGCGCGCCAGAGTCGCTGGAATTTTTGCAGACAAGAAGGGCACTCTATTTTGCATTAATATTATTTATGGCAAAGATATTACTGAGTACTCATCGAAGGAAGACGAAGAAGAAATCATTCTTATGCCTGGAACTCAGTTGCGCGTCAAAGACACAACGTTTGATGTTGATGGTTTCTCCGTCGTTCATTTGGAAGAATGGTTAGTATGTGTGGAAAATATTACAGGCCTCATAACGGTCCTTCTTTCTTCAGGATATTCTTCTCCGCTCTTTTTTTTTCTTTGTTTCTTTAGTTTTCATACAAACACCCACTCAAAAATCATCGTAAAACATATGAACAATACTTATGTTATATAGTGACCTCTCAGCAATGTTTCTAATAGCAAGTGTACTAAGCATAGATAGAATGTACAGATCAGAAACTGCTGCTAATACATACTGCTTTATACTTTAATCAAAAAACTTACTTGAGCAAAGTATAAAGCAATATATATATTGACAATAGTATGTGATCTGTAGCATTTCTTGAGGGTGGTTGTGAATATGAGTGTAGGTATCGCTTATTTTTTTATGAACCACACTCATCCTAGTGACTACTTGATGAAAATGTTAGTGCCTATCAATTCACTTGAGGATCTGAGTTCGACTGCCGCATCCTTCTCACAACTTCACGTAGTTCAGCTGTTTCAAGATATAGTAGTATCTTCGTATGAATGACTATGACATTACAGCTTTTTCTCCAGTTGCCATATATCTATTCTGTAGCATTGAATCTATATCTTCTAGTACTCCGATTCCCGAAGGAAAACATGTCATGATATCTTACGATTCGAATAGTCAAGAAACTGTATCCAAAATTTATCATTATCTACACCTCGAACATATACCACTTTGGCTCAATAAACAGAAAGAAACGACGAATGATCTAAAGACAAGGTATAATTTTTTGTACTCTTTTCCATTCACTGAACATTGCAAGTATACTATTCTTTTTCACAGTTTGGCTGAAGGAGTAGAAAATGCTGCAGTCGTTTGTTGTTTCATAACTCCGAATTATGAAAAATCTGACTTTTGTCAACTTGAATTACAGTATGCACAGAAACGGCAAAAACGAATCATCCCATGTATACTCACTGATATAAATATATGGAAACCTTCTAATTGGTTGAAGCTGATAAACAAAGACCTCGTACCGATCGACTTTGACAACGTCTCTAAACCATCAACCATGGAAGAAAACGTGATGGAACTGATTTATCGAATAAAATACCAATCTCCAACACCTCAATATATACCGCCACAAGTAGCTGATAAACCGAGCTATCTATTTGAACTGATTAAATATGAATATAAACGAAATAGTCGTATTGAACGTTTCATGAATCCAGCCAAATCTTTTTCAATCGACCAAAGTTACATCAATTTGGCCATAGTAGAAACTATAGATCAGCATGAAAAAGAAAAGAAGCTTCGTGATTCTCACAACAACGATGGGATTATAGAAGCATTTGAAAGTATTCATGGTACCAAGACTCCAATAGATGTCAAAGAAATTTTCAAAACATGCAAGGATAAAAGAAGGAATGTACTCGTATTCGGTCGAGCTGGCATTGGAAAATCAACATTTTGTCGATACGCCGCCTACCAATGGGCAACTGGCATGATTTGGCAGGAATATGAACTGATTGCTTTGATTCCATTGCGTTCCTTGACAACACACCGCTATCCTATATTACCAGCTGGTACCAACTATTCTCTAATAGACGTTCTGAAAAGAGAGTGCTTTTCTTTCGATCAATATCTATCAGAAAAAGATGAAAAACAATTGCAAGAACAATTTCATAACAGTCGCATCCTGTGGCTTTTAGATGGCTATGATGAAATCGTACAAAATGTACCTACACATCTCAAAAGTTTATTGAATGATCAGTTACTGAAGACTCCACATCATATCATAACATCTCGTCCATATATGAATACTTTATCGCATTCTATGCAATTGGAAATTACAGGCTTCACAGATGATAATATTTCTAAGTATGTTAAAAAGTTCTTCAATCAAATCGGAGATGAAGCAGAGAATTCATCTGCTGAAGATGAAAAACTATTAAGCTTTCTCAAACGTAATCGTAGGATTTGGGGTATTGCACACATTCCGATAAACCTAGAACTTATCTGTAGTGTTTGGAGCAATACTCATTGGTCAGAAACAAAAACACTAACAATGACAGGACTGTACGATGAAATTACCGAATGGATATGTAGACGATATATGATGAAACAAAAAGGAGTTTTAACCGAAGAGCTTAAATTAACAAGTAAAAGCGATGTTTATGAGGACTGTAAAATCGAATTGGCATTTTTGGAGAGCGTCGCATTTTATGGGATGAAAAACAACTCTATCATTGTACGACCGGCATTGCTCGAGAAAGCACAGAATGATACTAAGTGCCGTTTAGTGAAATATCCGCACTTACTCAATATTGGTCTTCTCAAATCCGTCAATTGTCATGGCACGGGCAATCAAAATGAAATACAGAAAGATCATTACTTTGTACATCTTAGCTTCCAAGAATATTTTGCAGCACGGTACTTGGCCACTGCTCTTAATGGCAAAGAACCTCACAAAATGATCGAATTTATCCAAGACTATAAATACGACCGACGCTTTGAATTAATGCTGAGCTTTGCATCGGGCATTATCGCAAACACCTACAGCACTAAATGTAGCGACATATTCTGGGGCACGATCTCAAGAGAGCCATTAGATAAGGTTGGCATACGACACATGCAAGTTGTCATTTCTTTCTTAGAAGAGGCATCTCATAATGAAAACTTCCAACAATATAATGAAATTATGAACTATATAATCAAATGTATAGAGTGTGCCGTGCAGTCAGAGTACGAAGTGATACGCACCAACCTAAACGAGACCTTACATAGAAGTCCCTCGATAGTAAACAAATATGAAGTATTCGAAATTCTCACTAAACTTTTGAAAACCAACAATGAACACACATGGTGGAATGTCATGGCATTGATGACCAAAACACCACTTTACAATCCGCCGCCGCAGTTCATACAGTTGCTAGTGACTGCACTAAGGAATATCAATGCTAGTATACGAGAAGACGCATGTCAACTACTCGGTCAGCTAGGCGGCAAAGCAGCGACGGTGGACGTAATCGCAGCGCTAGTGATCGCACTCAAAGATGTGGATTATTATGTAAGACAGGTAGCATGCAAAACATTGGGTCAGATGGGTGACAAAGCAGCGACGAAAGAGGTAATTGCAGCGCTGGTGGTTAAACTGGGGGATGCGAATCATATTGTCAGAACTAACGCATATGAAGTTCTCGATCAGATGAGTGAAACAGCAGCAGCGCAGGACGTGATTTCAGCACTGCTGTCCGCACTGGAGTCTGTTGATCGTTCGATCAGACAGACCGCATGTGTAGCTATCGATGAGATGGGTCTTAAAGCAGTGACTAAAGAAGTGATCGCAGCGCTGGTGGCCAAACTGGAGGATGTGGATGATTATGTGAGACAAGTATCATGCAAAGTACTCGGTCAGATGGGTGAAAAAGCAGCGACGAAAGAGGTGATCGCGGCGCTGGTGACCAAACTGGAGGATGCGGATGATTTTGTTAGAAGCAAAGCATGTGAAGCTCTTGGTCGGATGGGTGAAAAAGTAGCAACGATAGACGTACTTGCAGCGCTGATGACCGCACTACGGAATCCGAAAGAAATTATCAGAATGAGCGCATGTGAAGCTCTCGGTCAGATGGGTGAACAAGCAGCAACAAACGACGTAATCACAGCGCTGGTGACTGCACTGGGGGATACGCATGAGATTGTTAGAAAAGAGGCATGTGAAGCTCTGGGTCGAATGGGTGAAAAAGCAGCAACAGGCGACGTGATCACAGCGTTGGTAATCGCACTGGGATCTGTTAATCGCTGGACCAGACAGAGAGTATGTGCAGCTCTTGGTAATATTGGTGAGAAAGCAGCAACGAACGACATAACCACAGCGCTGGTGACAGCACTAGGGGAGGCGAGTAATATTGTTAAGCTGAGGACATGTGAAACTCTCGATCAGATCGGTCAAAAAGCAGCAACGAAAGAGGTGATCGCAGCGCTGCTAGCTAAACTGAGAGATCCGGCTTGGATTGTCAGAGAGAGAGCATGTAAAGTTCTCGATCAGATGGATGGAAAAGCAGCAACGAATGACGTGATCGCAGCGTTGATTATCTCACTAGGAAATACAAATAGTATTGTCAGAGAGAGAGCATGTGTGGTACTCGGTCAGATGGGTGACAAAGCAGCGACGAACGATGTGATTGTAGCGCTGGTGAACACACTGTGGGATGTGGATGATTATGTGAGATCAGCAGCATGCAAAGTACTCGGCCAGATGGGTACAAAAGCAGCGACGAAAGAAGTGATTGCAGCGCTGATGATCAAAGTGTGGGATGCGTATGATATTGTCAGACTCAGAGCATGCAAAGCTTTCGGTCAGATGAATCTTGAACCAGCAACGAACGACGTAATCACAGCACTGTTGGTCGCACTGGGGGATGTGGTTGATTTTGTGAGACAAGAAGCATGCAAAGTACTCGGTCAGTTGGGAGAAAAAGCAGTAACACACGGCGTGTTTCCAGTGCTGGTTGCCGCACTAGAAGATGCGAATGATGATGTTAGAGAAGAGGCGTGTAAAGCTCTCGATCAGATGGGTGAAAAAGCAGCAACGATGGATGTCATCGCAGCGCTGGCGACAGTACTGGAGGATACCGATAATATTGTCAGGGAGAGAGCATGCAAAGTACTCGGTCAGATGGGTCAAAAAGCAGCAACACATGCCGTAATTCCACTACTGGTGACTACACTGGGGGATGCGAATAATATTGTCAGGCTCAAGGCATGTGAAGCTCTTGGTCGGATGGGTGAAAAAGCAGCAACGACAGATGTAATCGCAGCGGTGGTTACCGCACTGGGGGATACGAATCATTATGTGAGACAAGAAGCATGCAAAGTGCTCGGTCAGATGGGTGAAAAAGCAGCAATAAACAACGTGATTGCAGCGCTGCTAACGGCGCTAAAAGATACCGATGAGGTTATCAGACAAGAGGCATGTGAAGCTCTCGGTCGAATGAGTAAAAAAGCAGCAAGGAAGGACGTGATTATAGCGCTGGTGAAAGTACTAAGAGACAGTAATGATGGGGTCAGACAAAGAGCATATGAAGCCCTAGGTCGTGCCAGTGAAAAAGAAGTAACGAGCGACATAATTGCCTTGTTAGTGGATGCATTAAAAGATGCGAATGCTAGAAAGAAGGCGTGCGAAGCCCTCGGTCGGATCGGTGGAAAAATAGCAACTAGTAGCGTTATTAACGGATTATTATGTATCGCTAATGGCGATGGCTACGCGGCAGTGGAAAAAATTCTGGTTTCTGCGTCCACGCTGTCTAACATAGATTCGAATACAGTTCGAAAGTTATTTGATTTTTGGAAGCAGCAGGAATGGCGGGTGTGTAATATACTCATAGAAAAAGTTATGGAGGCCTACATGTTTACAAAAATCGCTGAATGGTGCCCTATTATTAGTTTGCACTCCCTTCGTATCGGCTGTGCTGTTACTATTGCTGGGCAGAAGGTTATTATTTATGGCAACTCTAATCCAATATTGTTTGACATGCCGAGTTGCTCACTTTGCAATGACTTAGCTGGCGTGTATGCTAATCAGAGTGGTTTGGCTTTTTATCTCCCAGCAAATTCGAGAAACACCGTTTTACCGTTTAAACGGTCATTGTCGCCTATTCTGTACCGAAAGGACAATAAACGACAAAAAAGAATTTAAAGATCATTCTGTTTTCGTTTTCACCTATCAGTCAGCTTTCCACAGCGTCACACATATTAAATCATTGCTGAAACGATTGTATACGTTAATAAGTTTTTTGTAATAAATAGCAAGAAATGTGTTTAATCACGTTCATGACCAATGAATAGCTGTCTAAATGCTCAAAGTAGATTAACTTTTTTACTGAATCTGTGGTTCTGTTAATTTATATTATTCATGTATTTGTTTTTATTTTTTCAAAGTATATATAAAAGATATTCAAATCGTTCGTAAATTCAATATATCGTTATCAACTCACAAGTTATATTTCTAAATTTATCTTATATAATTTTGCTTGAGTAAAATATTGTTTCTTTCATTTGGTAGAACTTTGGGCAACATTAAAATTAAATGAATGAAAATCATGGGCTAATACGAATATTAGAATACCGAAAGAATACATAAGAAGAGTTTATGATATTGTTAATAGAATATGTTTAATAGTTTTCTTTTCCTTTTTGTTCGATTATATGTAAGATATAATTATTATTTATTTATTAATATAACCGTATCATCATATATTACCTCTTATTGAACCTTATTCCGAAAGCTATTGTTAACTTAAAACTCACATTGGGTATAGGTGGATATGAATGAAAAGAGTTGACACCCACACCCATCCTGAAGATAGTTTATATAGAAAAATGGACCCAGATATGAGATACACACGTAGACAAAAGTCTTTCCTCTCTCTTTATTTCTGCGCTATTATAATTTGTATAAGATTTATTGCCTAGTAGAGATATAACTTGAGAGTTTTATTGTATTGTGATCTACATAATATACTGAAATAAAATTCAAGTCATATCTCTCCTCAGCAATAAATTTTATACGAAGTATAATAGCAAAGAAACGAAGAGAGGAAAAGGTGGGTGTGGGTGTGGATGGGTGGATGTGAACGAGAGAAGAAGAGACACACCCGCAATTACAACCACACCCTCAATTTCGTCTCGTTTATTATGTAAATTTTGCTTTGCTTGTTTATTTCCGTTTCAATGTAGAGCACAGAAGTCGATTATGAAAATTATATTGATTATATTATTCTTCAATTTGCATTGATTAACAATGTATAATGAATGAAGCCCCTGAATTTCTACCTAAAAGTTTTTTTAAATAAAATAAATAAAGAACTTATTCTTTATTTTATCCGTTCCTTCCTATGTATTAAGGAGTGGGGGTGAAGGTGCGCGTTTAAATACCTAAATGTAAGTAATAATAGCTCTTTTGCATTATATTTAGAGGTGTTTAATACCTTGTGAAAATACAATATTGACAAATTTTTTTCGATTTCTATTTTATTTGAATTCCTTTTTTTCTAATTGATAACTAGGTTTCTTCCCTCTTTTTTTATGTAGATCTGCATCAGCACTGACAGCTTGATAATATCTTCAAATATAATCCCACAACTTGTTCTTTACTTGGTTTATAATTCTCACAATAAAACTATGCATTTCATCGGAACCACCTTTAGCTAAATATTTACATTGGCTTTCAATTCCTTCGCATACTTATTCATGTGATTGATATTATCGTCTTCCTGCCTTATCATAGCAAGTATTTCGACATGCAAAAAAAATAATGATACAGAACTTTTTTAATAGTAAGATGGCGCAGTAAGATATACATCTTTCATTCTTTTCCTATCACTTTACATCTAATGTTTCGAAACGAAATAATACGGTGGGTCATACTATAGACAGTAGTATTTTGAAATTTAGGTTATAATGACGAAGAAGAGCAGATAAATAGCGCGTCACATTAGTCTACCTGAGCAACAGTTCTGAACACTATCGATACTTGAATCATATGAATTTATTTTTGAAAAAACTACGAAAGGTTAATAAATCATTTTCGGGAGTATTGAATGAATGAAGCATGAAAAACATAAAAATTAGAACAAATAAAAAAACATTCTGAAAGCTGTGCAGTTGATAAATAGTTTGATGATTATCAATCCAACCAACAGAGGAACGAATGTCAAATTGATGGTAGCACTGGATGAACCTCCAATCGTTGAGATCGATTGACCTCCAGTTGTTGAGATCGATTGACCTTCAATTGTTGAGTTCGATTGACCTCCAATCGTTGAGATCGATTGACCTTCCATTGTTGAGGTCGGTTGAAGTTCATTTCGTACAACAACTTCGCTACATTCAGGAGATACTGCATTGTTCAATTGAATCGTACGACTGTCTTGACTGATTGTAACATGAATTGGATCTCCAGCAAATAATAGCGTGGTACTGAAACCACTAGGAGTCGGAATGATGTCGTTAAGCGAAAATGTTGCATCAGGACATGTAAATTGACTTTGAATGCGCAGTGTATCCGCAGTTGCAGATGAAAGAATTATCCCGTTAGCAGGACAACAACAGGAAATTTTGTCACATCTGTTTTGTACAACAAATGTACCAGTCCAATTAGGAGTTTCACTGCCACCGCCACCTCCACCACTCGTACATTGATAACTGGCATTACCGGGTCCACTTGTACATTGTGTTGGATATTTGCTTTGGCATTCCGATTCGCAAGATGAACCACATGATGGAATGATAATAGTGTCTTGTAAAGTTGGTGAACAAAGATTACCGGCACAGCAACTGCAATAGCATGTATCTCCACTACAATAAGAAATACTTGCTAGAATCCATATAAAACTTACTATAATCATAGTTTGAGTTTGCATGATGTATTCACTTTAGTAAATGAAGAAAAAAACTATTTCTTGCTACACTGTGTGTACTATTTATATGCTTTTCTTTTTACGTCGTTACTAAATGCACATGAGTGGAAGATAAGAATATGAAACGCAATAAATTCTACGAAGAAGTTGTCGTCCTTGACGGGAAGAAAGATTAGAAAAGATCTCGTTATTATTTACCTAACGATAAATTTGATAAAGCACTCGTTTAAGCTGATAAATATTACTTTTTTCTCATACTGAGTGAGAAAGTTGGCGTGGGTGTTTGTGCGGATGTAGGTATGAGTGTAGCAAAGAAGAGACACTAATCCCACACCCACATCCTTATATACCTTTCTTTTTACGTCGTTATTAAATGCAAATGAGTGGAAGATAAGAATATGAAATGCAATAAATTCTACGAACAAGTTGTTGTCCTTGACGGGAAGAAAGATTAGAAACGATCTCGTTATTATTTACCTAACGATAAATTTGATAAAGCACTCGCTTAAGTTGATAAATATTACTTTTTTTCTTACACTGAGTGAGAAAGTTGGTTTTATAAATACCCATACTGGAAAACGGGTGTGATTGAGGATGTGGTGCGGGTGTGGGTGTGGGTGTAGGTGTGGGTGTGGGTGGGTGTGGGTGTGGGTGGGTGTGGGTGTAGGTGTGGTGGGTGTGGTGTGAGTTTGGATGTGGGTATTCTATTTACTCCACACCCACCCACACCCACACGCTCAAGATTATATTCCATAATATTGATACTAGGGTGTGGGGTGTGGATGTGGAGCAAATAGAATACCCACATCCAAACTCACACCACACCCACCACACCTACACCCACACCCACACCCACACTCTGATTCACGGATTCGCTAGATAAAATCGCGTTTGTCGTTCTTTTTCAGTGACTGTGAAGAAACATGTCATTACACTTTTCAATTGCAAAATACAATTGCATATCAATCGACTAAGAACAAAGCACTCTATGCTATTGCTTTTCAAGTTGATTCAACAACATTACAACAATGTCGAAAATTTACTGTTTCTCTACAGAAGTTTATTGATCAAGTTAATTCTTTTGTAAATCGAACGACATCAATGAAGTTTTCTCTTAAAATAATACCAATAGATGATTGGAAGCTTAAACGAATAAAGTAATAGACAAATTATACTTTATGTTTTTTTTGACTCGACAAATAGTTACATGTTAATCTAATTCTTAATTAGCATATTACAACTTTACGCTCACATAGATCTTATCATCATTTTTCTTCTTAATTTTTTTCACTAGAAAAGTTCAAAATTGAACGGAGTACCTACTGAATAGAATGATATTGTAAAAGGGAAAATATCTTCAGTGATGTGCTCAATAGAACATAAGTCGGTTAATATCTATCAAATGAAAATTATATTTAGTTCTACTATACAATAAAGTTTTGGTTTTCAATTTTTTCATTGATTGTCAAAGTTAGACTAAAAGGATGAGTCTTACTTTATATACAAACTATTCAATTCATAGATCTTGCCATTATTTATTGAATTCTCTGAAGAATAAAGTAGAAATTAAATATCCATTTCTACTTGATATTTCTTATAGAACATATCTTTTGTAGTTAATAATATCTTCTTCACCTGCATTCCGATACAGTTAATTGTCACGAACAAATCGAAATGCAAAACAACAATATAATGAGTACTTAGAATGGATAGAAGCTAATATAAGCGTTTTTTTTAACAACTTCCCTAAAAATCTTTGTAGCTTTCTTATATTTTTTGTTTTATTCTTTTCACAAAAAAACACATACGTATAGCCTGAAGTATTTTCCAGAAGTCTATATGAAAATATACAAGGATCTTTTCTACTGAAAGCATTAGTTTTTGTTCATAATAGCCTTGTGTAGGAAAATGATGAACACAGGATGTATAGCGTAGAATAATTATGAGCCCTAAGCCACAATAGCAGAAAAAATTTAGCTACGCTGTATTTCACTTTATTTATAGAAGCAAGATTTATTATTATTTTGTTATCAATCGATAGAACATCTCCTGCTCTTTGATTAGTACTGTTCATTCGGTGATATCGTGTTTTGAAGCTGCCGTAACGAAAATGATGAAAAGTAATGAACAAAGAAAAAACGTTTTTTTTTTGCTCATATTGATTCCATCAAGGTTCATATAATCAAATCTGATGATGAATCCTGTGGAATCTAATAGGATCCTATCATATAGCAGAATTCTATGTGATTCGTGTTGACGAAATTACATTGAACTCTGTCGAAAAATTGATAATTAAGAGTAGGTGTAGGTTTGATTGTAGTTGCATGAGAAATATAATACCTACTGACATCGACACCCACACCCTCAAGATTGATGAAAATCACATGTTTCTAACTGCTTGTATTCTCAAGATATTCAAAAAGCAATGGAACATATTATATTTCGTCACATTCCACTGGATGCAACATAAAGACTACAACAATTGGTACTTTGCAAATATCAGAGCATGAATAAATTATATAATCTTGCGGTTCTTAAAAAATGCACTGGAAAAAATTGTTATTAAAAAAAAATTTATTATACAGGTTCGTACAGGTTTCACAACGCTTCTGTTAAAAAGAACTAAGACTATATAATTTACATGTAGTGTGATATGCGTAAAATACTAAATGCTATAATATTTCTTTTGCATCTAATATAATTTAGAAAAGACTGTCAAGTTGATGTGACAGATAAGCAAGAGATTAAGTTTATCTAAATTAGAACTTATAAGTTAAATAAAACTGTCATATAACTTTGACAGAAGAGCAGATGGTAAAGTATATCTGAATCATAATATTACTCGAGAAAATACGTTATTACATAAATATTGAGTCGCTGTCAAAAATGTTTGTTAGCTACAATCATCTAAAATATTTTAATTGGTGAATTTGAACAAAAATTCTCTTGTTTGTCTTTGAGAAGTCGAATCGATTTTTGAGATTATTAATCACCTGATTGAAGTTCATTGAGACATATGAATGAATTCTTGTTCTCTTCTTCGAGATTATATTCATAGTGAATATTTAAACAAATGAAATGTCTAATTTGATAATTGAATATAGGGTGATAATAATAACGATTTCGCCTGATAAAATTTTTCCTAGTGAGTGACTTTCTGATGAGGATTATATTGTAGTTGAAAGAATAGGAACTGACCCGTAGTTCTTTCGTCGTTTCTTCATTGATGAAAGCTAAAGTAATATTTATTTTGGAATAGTTTTCGTATGTACACGTTTGAGTTTTTTAATTGAGCATTCAAATAACCGAAGAAAAATTTATATTTCTCACTTATTGACCGTCCATCAAATAAATAGAATGCATTTCTGTTATTAAGAATCGTCAATTCGATATAATGTGAAAAAGATTTTTCATCAATTGTGCAAAAGTTTGAAAGCATGTCTTGAATAAAATAAATCGGTGCTGTCAGTTCAAAAAATTACGATTTGTACAGAATTGCTAAAAATATTCAAGTTATGATAAAAGCTATTTCATGTATTTTTAATGCACATGAATTCTCCCCTCTCATCTACATCCGCGATTGTCAGATTATTTTTTATAAAAAAAATATTTTGGGAAAGAATCACTTTTTCTAGCTTGACAAATAATAACTATCTCTGGAGTTCACGGGTGATATCCTAGCTCTTCGTCCATTTACTCCTTTCATCAAGTAGTCTTTACAGAAACATCCGAAATTCAATATTTTCCTTATGCGTCTTCCTGACCAGGTGTTTGTATAAAATTCAGTCATGTAAATATTTGATGGATACACGAAAATTAGCCAAGTAATATCTATCGGAATAAATGGTAATGCTTGAATGATGATTTTAACAATGTATTCTACAGTAGACATTCCACAGTACCAATATCCCCGCCCGAAAGGTCTTATTGAATACCATATTTGATATGGAACGACACAGAGAAAAACCACAATTGTTGGGACGAATATAAACAAATGTTTTTTTAGTAGTTTGAAAAATATTTTTTTTCTTGATTCCTGAACAGTACCATAGTGATATATATGTAGGGCAAAATGAATCAGAACGAGTAAAGTTCCCACTACGTAGATGAGACCTGCAAGAAACCCAGCCGCAAGAAACCATCGGTATGTTCCACGTGACGTTGGTGTGTTATGTGATGGAACACATTCACATCGGTAGATCAGCATTGCTACGCTAGTTGTAATAGTAATAGAAAAAGTAAGGAGTAATGTAATGACTGATCGCCACCGTGTCGCATTCATTTTAAAATTAAAGCAAGTGATAAGAGCACGTTCAAATGCAACGAGGGCACTCAGAGAAAGACAGACTAAAGCGGCCACTTGATCTCCACTCTTTTCAAGAAAACAATCAAATGTTTCAGACAGGTTTTGATTATTTCTAAAGGAATATGGTTTGAAGTATTGCACAGATTGATTAACAGCAAGCAATACACTTCCGATCATAGATATAATTGAGTAAAGAACGAGATAGACACCAATGTTGGTACAACGTACACGTTTACAACCTAGAAAGACTTCAAGACTAAGTAGGTTATTGACAAGTGATAGACATAACTTCATTAAAAAGATAATTAGATAAACATAAACCGTGTCAAATTGAATCCGCCGTTTGTTTGGAATTGGATCTGTACAGTTGATACCCTCGAAACATCGATTGCACTGACAGTAACTTGTATTCGAAGAATTACTTAATATGAGTAGACCATCATTTAAACATTCAGAAGACATCTAGTAAGTGTTTTATGTTAGAAACAAAGTTTTCAAATAAATCTTCCTAGGGTGTGGATGTGGGTGGGTGTGAAGATGCAGAAAAGAGTATCATCCACACTCCCACACCCTCAAGATGGTTGGGTGGAAATAGGGTGAACGTGGGTGAAATAACGTAGAAGTGGGTGAAGAAGCGTACGAGTGGGTGAAAATCATTGGAATAGGGTAAGAGCGAGTGGAAGTGGTTGGGAATGAGTGATATACGATGAGAGTGGGTGGTATCGTTTTTAAACCCATCTCTGATAATTGCCTTGTCTTTTATGAAAAACACTCTTATTGATGAAAACTGTCGTGCAATTTGCACGGGTCTCTACTAGATACTCAGGAGATAAAACTAAAATTGTTTTCTGTTTTAAATGTCAGATATGGAAGGAAATACTTAGAGAAAAAAGATATACAATTGAGTCTAGAAAACAAAGTAGCAGATTCAATTCTATATCATTATCCTCTAACCATGTCCTTATACGAGTCAAGCGTTTTTGTGAGAAATATCGAACCTTGTTTTTATACTTTTCAAACTGGTTAATTACCAACAGAAGTAAGGTGATGATGATTGTTGTGATCGTTTTCAGGGTTTTTTGAATAGTTGAAATTTTTTTGGCACTCTCGATATACTTCGGCAGTGTTTTATGAGAGATTTTTTTATATTGCCATTCTCCATTTCTCTTTTCATCAAGATTGACATCTATTTACTCACCTTGAAAGTGGAACTGATAACTTATCTATGTCATGCAATAAAATTTGACAACTGTTTTCATAAATCGCACCAGAATATTGATTCTGCATGATGTGTCAATAATTATTTTTTATTATTGCTTCATTTCCGATGTTTTTTTTTCTACATTGTGTGCGATCAAAAAACACGTCAATAGTACAAATAGGGATCATTCATTTTTTATTAGTCTTTTATTCTGAAAGCAAACGAAACTTAAACGAGTTTATGTGTATCAATGCCAGCACGTATAATTAAACCAGATTTTATAACGGACAATGAATGTTATATTAACTGTCCTAAGAAAAGAACTGCTTATGAATGGCATTTAAATGATAGAAATGATTTTGCATTGTAAAAGGCTAAAAAATTTCATTTACAATACCAAAAACTATATGTTGCAAGACACTAGCTGGTAAGTTGAGCTTATGCACTTTTCCAACATGAATTATTCGTCTCACAAAAGAAAACAGACGAATGACTTGATCAAATATATGTGTGTTTATAGAACTTGTCTTTTGATTTTACGCGTGCTTCTTTATACCTTTTTGTTCACTAAGAACGTGTATCTACACTAAGCAGACAGACAGCTACCTAAACAGACGCAGATCATTTGTATGAGAGAAGTGCACGTTCAAGAACTAGGACTACAGGAGTTAGAAGTCGTTTCATTTTACACATCAAAGTATCTGCTGATAAACTTTTGTTTGAAGATGAACAAAAATTAGGCAGTAAAAAGAGAGAACAAGTTTTCGTTCTTTTTTTGGATGTTTTCACCCTAGAGAACTTATTCAGTCTTATACTCGTAACTAAAGAACTAGGGCGCTGAGGGTGTGGGTGTGGGTGTCAATGATATAGAAGACGATGCACCCACACCCTCAAACATTTTTATGCTGAATCAGAAATATCTAATAATCTCTATTGACAAGAGTTTTCATTTCATCCGAATATTCTTTCTACTAAACTATTAAATTTTGACAATACAAATTGTGAAATAATAATTCTAAGACATACTATACTTATGATTAAAAGAAAAACTTGTTTCTATACAATATTTAACGTGCTCCTGTGGCATAAGCGGTAAATGCATCCGGCTGTTAACCGGAAGACAGGTGGTTCGAATCCACTCGGGAGCTTCATTCCTTTTTTTTCTCATAATTCTATTTGATACTATGTTGAAAATAATTGGGTTATTGCGAAAACTTTCGTCATCTACAACCAAAAACACAACAAATACCTGTATGACTCATAGTTTTTCTTCCTTTACTTCTATACTGTACTCGAAATTTTGTAATTTAACGAACATAATACATGTATATTACTGTCATTAGAAATGTTTATTGTACCATCTTGAGAGTGCGAGTGTGGGTGTTTTCGCTCTGTACACCCACACCATCAAGATAAAAAACAATTGATAAAATATAGATTTTGTTTATTTCTTTCATCAGCTCCTATCTGTGAGATAGTGGAATGATTCATATCTTCTAACAATGTGTCATGTTGTTTTTTCCTTATCTATTATGGTTGTATCCAACACATACACATATATATCTTGCCATCTTTCTTTCTTTCCATCAATAAAAATACCTTCCCCGAAGATCGTATTTTATTGAATATCAAGACGTGACACTATTTATAATTACTAACAGAATTACAGTTCGTTCTTAACATTTAAATTCAAACAAGACAGTAATCATGGGAAAGGTAAGAATTTTATTTTGATTTCATTTTAATATCTAAAAATCTCTTTGTTTTTCTCTCTAATGAACAGAGTTATGCAAATTATATGTCAAAAAAGTTTTTTGATCCAAGGAATATTGAGAATATGAAACGTCAATATATGGCTGAACAAAAAAATGCTAATGAAAAAAGACGACAACAGGAATTACATGAACAGCGTCAACGTGAAGAAGAAGTTTTTTCAAATAAACAATTGATGGGTGATGAAAAAGCTCGTCTAGGTCTTTCATTTATGTATGATCCACCAGCTGGTATGGCTAAAAAAGAAGAACAAGAACTTCGACGACCTGATGGAACATTAATTATTAAAAAAGATGAACCAAAATTTGAATGGCAAAGAAAATATAATGCACCTCGAGAAGTATGGGCAAAGAATGATGAAACAATTCGAGATCAACCATTTGGCATTGAAGTTAGAAATGTAAGTCAATAAAATTTCGATTTAAGAATTCTATAATTTCTTCTTTTAGGTACATTGTTTAAAATGTAAAAAATGGGGTCATGTTAATACAGATAAAATTTGTTCATTATATGGTAAATCTCGTTTAATGGAAGGTGAAACTGATCCAGTAAGTCAATTAAGTTTAACTCAAAGTAAATCAACAACAAATGCACTAATTAAAGATTTACATGATAAAGGTTTTGCAATGAAACGTAATATTGCTGAACATATGATGACTCATGGTGATATTAATGATAATGAATCAAAATTTGAATTAGAATTTATGAAACAACCACCAAAAACAACCAAACGTAGTCTTAAAAAACATCTTAAACATCTCGAACGAAGCAATTAATGTTTAAATTCTTTTGTTTTGTTTTCTTATTAAAATTTGATTGTTTATTCTAAAATACATATATATGTACCATAACTAATTGATGTTTTCCATACTTATTGCAGGTCGATTAGTAATTATGACTGGACGAACTTCATATCCAGAAAATTATGGTGGTGGTGGCAAGTATTATGTAATATATTTATTTATTTTAAAGTATTTATTGTTTAGATAATGAATGGAAAATCGGTTCATTATTAACACCAGCTCTATATAGTGCATTTCAACATCAAACTGCTATACTAAAAAATGATTTATTAGGAATGAGTGTTGAACCTGTAACACAAAATGAACAACAAGTTCAACTAAATGATGTATCACCATCAAATGTTGAATTTGTATCAAAAATACTTAATAATTTTGTTAATTATATAACATCATTTGTTCAAAATGTTCCATTAAGTATTGTTCAAACATGGTATAGTAATTTTCAACGATGTGGTACAGATAATCCAAATTTTTGGAAACAGCAAAATTAATTTGAACTATTTTTTCTTATTCTATTGATATATTATAAACTAGCGTTTTCTTTAATCATTAAATATTTCAAATATTTATATATATATCTTTCTACAAAAAACCAACATGCAAAAACAGAACAAATTCAATATATATACCAAGAAAATGGGTGTGAGTGTGAATTTTTATCATAGTCTACACCATTACCCAGCTACTCACACACTGTCATATAAGAATCAAAGAAAAGACAAAATAAATATACGACAATAGTGAAATGAAAATATCTCAGAATTAACAATCAAATATAGAAAATATAGAATACAAATAATGAAATTTTACCTGTATTTGATGTCATTCAAAGAAAATAAATAATTTCATATCAAAACTGTTCAATGACATAATACTGTTTTTCATCTTATTTCTTCAACGAGAACTGAAAATGAAGCAAAATGGATATGAGCATTGTATTCTACTACAAAAACTACATAAGACTATTACATAAAATGAAAATGAAAATTGAAGGCGAAAATTGTATATATCATATATAAACATTATATAGACCTCACGAAAGATGATCTCCGCTACAGACCATTTCCGAAGATCACAGGCTGATCTTTTCATGAAATTATCACTGCGAGGAATTACTATCAAATTATAAAGACCAACTCTCTAGCTAGCTGAGATCTCGGGAAAGAACTTATTTCAAAGATCATCATGGTGAACAAGTTGTAAAGTCCTAATTGTTCCAGATTTTGGGACAAAAAGTTTTATTGTGAGCAGGTCTTATGAAGATATATGTGTGAACAAAATTTCACTTCAATCTGTTCAGTGGTTCTTGAAAAATTGGCAGATTTGGACTCTCGTTTGTCAATTTTGTCATATAAAAGGTATTTCGTAAATGCGTATAAAATAGCGACGATTCAATATTTTTTGAAACAGCTTGCGCCAAAAAAACTCAAGGTTCTTCCCTCTACAACATATCTTAAAATGAATAAAATTAGACCACCTCGATTGAGCAGGTTATGTGTATTTGGTCGTGGCTTACATGAAGTGGCTTATATGCTATACTTCTTCAAACTATTCTTCATCATCCAAGGCTTTGCTCAGTATAATACAATAATAAAGACAAGTTAAACAAAGTAAATTATTCGTTTTTTGTTTTTTTCAATTCATTGTCAACACATTGGTTACAATAATAATCGACGATTTCTGGTGATATATTTATTTGTGTTAACTTATAGAGAATATTCTCATGTTTAATGTTAAAGACGTAAACATGTCCGTGAAAACCTTTTATGCATATACAATTATGTATGTGTATTGTCTTACTGGTCGGCTGTGTTCATTGCGTTTTTATTACTTACAAAGATGTTCTCTGTATGCGTGCGCGAGGAAGTAAAAAAGTACAGTTATTTATCTCTTGCATAAAGAAAATATTAATTTATTTATTTATTCAGAATAATAATTATAATTCTTCTTTTACAACTTCAATGCTCTGTTTCATAATTTCAATGCTCTGTTTCACATCTTTAAGTTGAGGATGATTTGGTGGTAATGAAACTTTGAAAATGCCAAGAGCACGTTCAAAATATGAGAGTGCTTTCGAATATTCTTTCATGTTCCCATATAGAAAACCGAGATTGTTGTACGAAGTAGCCAAGTCAAGATGATTTGCAGGAAGAGTTTTTTCTGAAATTTCAAGTGCTTTTTCGTAAAATGAAACTGCTTTCAAGTACTCTCTCATGTTCATATATACTATACCAATATTGTTGTAGGAAGTTGCCAAGTCAGGATGGTTTGCAGGAAGAGTTTTTTTAAAGATTTCAAGTGCTTTTTCGTAAAATGAAAGTGCTTTCAAGTACTCTCCTATATTGTTATACAAACTACCAATATTGTCGTAGGAAGTAGCTAACGAAGGATGATTTGCAGGAAGAGTTTTCTCAAAGATTTCAAGTACTTTTTCGTAAAATAAAAATGCTTTCGAGTACTCTCCCATGTTGTTATACACACTACCAATATTGTTGTAAGAAATAGCTAACGAAGGATGATTTGCAGGAAGTGTCTTTTGTTGAATTCCAAGTGCTTTTTCGTAAAATGAAAGTGCTTTCAAGTACTCTCCCATGTTGTTATACACACTACCAATATTGTTGTAGGAATTAGCTAACGAAGGATGATTTACAGGAAGTGTTTTCTCAAAGATTTCACGTGTTTTGTCGTAAAATGAAAGCGCTTTCGAATACTTTCCCATCTTATTATACACACGACCAATGTTATTGTAGGAAGTAGCCAGCGAAGGATGAATTGCTGAAAGAGTTTTTTTAAAGATTTCAAGTGCTTTTTCGTAAAATGAAAGTGCTTTCAAGTACTCTCCCATGTCATGATACATACTACCAATATTGTTGTAGGAAATAGCCAACGAGGGATGATTTGCAGGGAGAGTTTCTTCAAGAATTTCAAGTCCTTGTTTATAATATTCAATAGCCTGTTCATAGTCGCCTTGATCAGCTTTGACAGATCCAAGATTGTTATAATAAAGTGCTTCGTCACTCTCGCTCGATGGTTGTTCAAGTAATACTTTATATAGTTCTTCAGCCTTATCAAAATGTCCTGTTTTGAGTAATAAGTTACCCAATTTTATCCACCCTGTGCCACCTCCAACTTCTTTGCTTATATATTTAGTAAGTTGCTGGAGCTGTTCATCATCATCAGCAGTTAGTTGAAGTTCTACTTGATAAAGTTGATCGTTATTGTCCATTTGTTTAATTGTATCTATTCGAAATACGGTGTGCATGGAGAAGAGAATTTCGTCTTCGTCACTGTAATAACTAGCCTCGTTAATAGAGGCGAATGGTGCTGATGAGACACGAGGATCAATAGTCATTATAAAAAATATTCCTACTTTATCAGCATTTCCTGAAGCACTCTCGGCATAAACAAGAGGAAGATCTGGTTGTGCACTGGTTGATAAAAAGCTATTAAATGACAGTAGGCCATCTTTTGTTTTTCTGAGTTTGTCGAAATCAGTTTTCGACAAACCTTGTCCTCGGTAAACTATAAAAGGCTTACCATGATAATTTGGGAGTTGTTTTTCATGTAGTTGATATAGTTGTTCATGAAGATCCCGAATAAAAAATCCCATATTAATAATTATATCGGCATCCAATGTCCGAAGTGCTCGATTGAGCATTTGATAAATAAAACACTCTCGTGTATACCACCAAATCGCTTGTTCTCGACGATAATCATGTTGAAATTCACTAATAATATTTAATTCTGTGATATCGTCAGAATAAAATTTGTAGCAATACGCAACTAAGATCTTGATGGCTTGTTCTTGATCATGCTCCATTTCAAGGAGAATCTCCTTGAATATTTGTGTGTACATGTAACTTGGCTCCAGTTGATTCAGGTGTTCACTGGACACTATTTCATTCGTCGTGACGAAGCTTATAGAAATTGAATCCCGATTGACTTGCCTGACATCTTGTTTGTCATCTACTTTTAATGCATCGCAAATGCCCTTGATATCATTACTCGGCCACCACAAGGCAATTAATGATAACTGCCATACCAAAAATAATTTAAATAGAATATTTTCTTTCGACATTTTTTCTGAAAATAATTATGTTGATAAGAAAATCAAAATTAAGTTAAGATTTTAGATCGAAATAAAAATACTGAAAGTTAAATCTATATTTATTAACATGAGGCATCTTTAGGGTGTAGGTGTGGGTGTATCTTATTTATATCACCCACACTCATCGATGACCACAGCTCGTAGCTGTTTCAACATATTCTGACAATCCTTGTTCGTTGGATCAATAGTTGCGTCAATCCAAACCAACAGATAATTTTGGACTATGCGCTGACGTGTTAATGGCACTGTTATTATAACAATGATGTTAGAGGCGCCTAAACTGTAGAATGAAAGAATCTTTTTTTTTGATTGTTGTGCACTCCTATTGATGTGAATCGCAACTTGTTGGTAAATACGAACTTATAAGTGAGTGTTATTATTCGAAATGAATATAGAGAACAAAACATTGGCTTATATAGGTAATGATTTCTTTTTTTTCGATCTTTCTACGACGCAAAATGTTTTTATCTTTTCTTGGCACATGGAGTCGTAATCTACTTTATTACATTCAAAAATACTCTTGTAAAGGATCATAAAAAGAGAGAGATCAACAACGTCATTAGACGAACACGAAAGAAAGCAAAAGTCAATAACATACTATATTTTATTGTTTATCTTTCCCACTTTCATTTGCCTTCATCTACATAATAACTACAATGTGTCAATGTGCAGATTGTTCTTTGTTATCGAAAAAGTATCAGAACAGCGCTTTGTTGTATATCGTTTTATTTCTTTTAACAGTGAAACTTGTTTATGATATAATAATTGAAAAGAAAACGTTATTGCGATGTTTGCGTATTAGTCACTGTAAAGACATTGAATCAATCAACGAGTAAAAAATTAGATTTACAGTTGGTTGAAATATGTTCGTGAAATCTTTTCTATTTTACCAAATCTAATATGGTATTAATGAATTTGTATTCCGATTGATAAAAAAGAAATCTCGGTCGGATTTTGTGCACTACATGGATGGTTATGCCGAAATATATTGAGGATTATCTAATGCGCATTTCATACTTTATAGATATATATACTCCTTCTCTCGCGCTAGAAATAATTTATTTAGACTTATATTTAAATGAGCAATAATAAAATCGAAATGAGCAATAACGAAATTTGGCAATAATAAAATTGAATGAGCGATAATAGTACTGAATGAGCCATAAATATACTGAACGTGCAATAATTATACTAAATGGGCAATAATTATATTAAATGAGCAATAATTTATTTAAATGAGCAATAATTTATTTAAATGAGCAATAAATCGTATGTGTAAGGAGCAATATAAATCCAGGTGTTAAATCCCCTCTATAACAGAAGACCCCCTCTCAATAGAAGAACCTCCAATAATAGAAGACCCTTCTGGAAAAATTTTCTATACAAATTATGTGTATTTTGATGAGGATTTCAGTAAATTTAGACTTAGTTTGAGAAATATAATAGAAGACCCGGTGGTCTTTTATCATGGACAGGGGTTTACAGCACCATTCGTCTGCGTTAGATATTTTCTTTTCATTCTTTTGATTGTATCGTATAGATGGCTTATCCAGATCTACACATATATATTGTTTTTTCCTTTTTACCTGAAGTATTTTTCAAACGTTGACTAGTTCAAGTACTTTTCTTTCTCCTTATTTTTCCCTCATTGTCTTTGAATTTTCCCATCCTGTTTATGTGTATATATTAGAGGTGGAATCGGTTCGTGATTTTTTGGAATCGAACCGAATTCTGCCGAAAAATTGTCAAACCGAATCTAACCGAACCGAGCTCAAAAGAAGTGAAGTCTATGGCAAGTTAATCATCAAGTCAGCTTTTCTCGAGGGTGGGTGTGAGTCCGTGTGTATGTTCACTTCATCATCATCCATACTAACACCCACACCTTCAAGAGGCTGACCATGTAAAGCAAAAGAAGCTTTATTGCTATAATAGTACATTTATTGCTCATTTTCCTTTTTCTTATGATCAATTGTAGAAATAAAAACTGGCATTTTTCTTTTTCTTGTTACCAAAATATGAAATTAATATTGCTATTCACTGGATTAATTATTAACCATTTCATAATTTAAAACTGCTCAAAAAAGATTTTTTTATTGCTCAAAGATTATTGCTAATTCGTATTTTAATTATTGCTCATTCAGTCACTATTAGTGCTCATTTAAATACTAGCCATTTATTTATACATATATATTTTTTCATTTAGATCTTCAAATCCAAAGCTAACATTGAAAGCAAGTATACATGTGACTGTTAGAGATTCAAAATCATTTTATGAAAAGATAGTTTGATGATGATGCCGCCACTTATTCTTTGACAAAGGGTATTATTTTATGAGTTCTTATACAAATGTAGATACAAAAAAAGTACATTGATAACGAAGAAAAGCAAACGTCATTGTATTATTATCACGGTTGCCATGTTTTTTTTGTTCTTATATGTATACATGCATAAATATGTGAGTTACGAAGAGAAGCAGAGTTGAATATTTTCAACAGGTTTTTTGCTGTTTTCTCCTACTGTATTTCCATTCAATTGATGAATTTAAAAAAATATATTAAGTATGAAAGAAGAAACACACTCTCACATATTGTTAACATGAACAATGTTATCGATATATTCAAAAAAAAGAAGTTAACGTTTGAATGTTTCTTCAGTTTATTAAAACAGACTAAAAGACAATAATATCCACTGAAATCATAATGTGTTACTCAATATATCATTCATCCTATTACTGCTTTATCATAGGAAAACAGGTGTAATAAGTTTTTCTCTAAATGATATTGTGATATTTACTCTAAAAAAATGTTTTTCCTCTCTCCATAGAACAAGATTTTCAGTATGAATAAGATTATGCTTCATTAGATAGAAGATAAATATAGTACATT
Source organism: Adineta steineri (assembly GCA_905250115.1). NCBI lineage: Eukaryota > Metazoa > Rotifera > Eurotatoria > Adinetida > Adinetidae > Adineta > Adineta steineri. Next base: position 176,219 of record CAJNOI010000154.1, read on the forward strand.
CACATTCTCAATCTTTGTTAAATAGTGAATTCAGAAAATATTTCTATGTGCTCTACATAATTTACCTAAAACTCAAGAAAGTGTTGCTCGTCCAAGAGATAAAATAAAATTTTCTGTTATTTGAGTAAGTAGAATATTATGTTTACGAGCAACCCTGCAACGGCAATGTCTCAAAATAAACCCACTTTAAGACTTAATCCACCGATAACCGAACGATTTCAACTTTACGAATTTTTCCATACTCCTAGCCTACGTTATGATCCAAAAGAAGATATTCAAATTGAAGAAAATATCAAACCAGCTCTAGAACAATCAATTACTTCTAAAGATGAAGACTCAACTCGATTTAGCCAACGCTTAACTTTCAATGCTACACAAAATCAAAATGCAGAAGATAACACAACATAGTAAAGTATCTAAGATATAGACTCTGGTAAAGACTCGCACCCACACCCTCAAGAAAACGAAAAGATGTATATTGTCGGAAGTTTCTAGTTTATTTATGAAAGATCATTATGTGATTAATATTTTGAGTGTAGAAAAAAAAGAGAGCACTGAACATGATCGATTTTGTTATTTTTCATTTAAATCTCATGAATATTGCCGTTAAGATGTATGTTATTGATTAAGCATTACATCCTGTCGACATAATGGACATCTCGTTAATTGTTCTTGTTGTTGATCAGCACAATCATTACATAAACATTTATGACCACATGAGAATAAAATCACTGAACTCTTGTTTGTTAAACAAATACAACATCTATCTCCAGTGGTAGTAACCATAGTTGAGGTTGCTGTATTGGTTGTTTGTGGTTGACGAAGATATTGATTCAAAGGAATATCATCTCTTTGAGCAATATCTAACAAATGTCGATATTCTTCTTCATATAAGGATTGATCATTGAGAACAAGCATTTCTTGTTGAAAATATTCGACTAAACGTGGAAATTGTCGACGCATTGTTTGATATTCATCCATAATATCAGGTGTAGCTGATGCTTGACGTACTTTCAAATAACGTTTGATAAATTTTGTATAACGTACAAGTAAAATAGCTTTGCGTATCCCTGAATGAGTAAATGAATCGATTTGTTTCGAAAATTGTAAATCCTGTTCATTGGTTTGTGTTATACCTTCGAGAGTATCCCATGATGTATGCATTCGAAATAATTGATCATTTTGATCTTTTTTTAAATCAATCATTTGAAATAAAAGATATCCACCACGTACTTCATTTTGATTATTCATTGGCAATGCAAATTCACTAACTAATTTTATTGATTGACGAGGAGTTATTTGATCTTCGAATTTATAGACTTCAGGTGAACCATAACCTTGTCCAATTCGATAACGTTCTCCCATTAATAGAAATTCAATATTAAATCCAACTGGTGTAACTGTATAATGAAATTGTGTATTCATTAATTGATCAAACGTTCGAGCATTTCGAACATTACAATAATTACAACCAATCGTCTTTGATACTGATTGAATCACTTCTGTTCCTAAATCAAGACCAACACCAACAACAGTTGACCAGATTCTTTCATTTTCTGCATTATCTTTAATATGTTTTAAAAATTCGTGTCCATCTTCACGTGATACTTCCATATCGGTGAGGAAAAAGATTCGGCGACTGATATTGTGATTATCATCTTTATTCTTCTCTCGTGTATGATATAGATCAGTTGCACATTTCACTGCTTCAGTAATATTTGTCCCACCACCAGCACGTAGTTTTAAAATATCTTCTTTCAATTGTTCTTTATTGATTGACGATACTTTTTCGATGGGATGTAAAACTGTTGCAGTACTATTAAAGAGTACAATACCGAGTGCATCATCAGGTGAAAGTTGTTTGAGAAGTGTTAATAAAGATTGTTGAGCAATTTGAACTTTTGTTTTACCTGGTTCACCTTCGAATCGATCAGACATCGAACCGGATACATCAAGTGTTATAACAAGTTCGAGTCGAATATTATTTGAACGAATACCTGGACCATCGAAGCGACTGTTCAAATTTACACTGAGCCAATGTTCAACATTTTGATTGCCATTTTCCAATGGATTAATCGTTGTAGCCACACCAAATAACGGTACTAACATGTCTGTTGTCGTTGCTTGAGCGGTAAAATAATGAGCATAAAATGAACTTTCATAACTGACATCATAAATGACATCAACCGGTGCTGCGGCTGCAAGTTCTTCTTCCGTTAATTCTTCTCGCCCTTGTTCTTGAGCTTGAGCTTGTCGTTGCTCAGCGTATGCTTGATAGGCAGCAGTTCGACGAGTTATTCTACTACCGATTGATTTACAAGCTGTTTGTTGTGTATGACCCATGTTGGAAGGAAACTGAAACGCCAGTGAAAAGAAAAGAAAGTCAGCGATGATTTATATAGAGATTTTTTGTGTTTTTACCCTGCATCATGACATATTATTTGCTCAAGATAAGCGGGAATAATAATGCAGAATTTCTTACGAAATTACAACAGTCATAGCTTTCAGCGGGTATTTTATTTTATATTTTTTATTAGACTCGTCACAATGTACATAGAATGACAACAGGGATTTTTTTTTAAATAGGGTTACATAAATTTAGTTCTTTTTTATGTTGAGCTTTTTATTCGATCGATTGAAAGAGCTATAAACATGACTCTTTTAAAAAGCGCTCTTCAATGGATATGCTAGGATGTGGGTGTAAAGTTTAAATAACCACACCCTTAAATAGCCAAAGCTTTCTTTAAATAGCGCAATATTTAATTAAAAAGCATCTCGTTGGTCGACTTTGGAATAGATACTTCACCTTGATACGTGATAAAATGAATTCTATGTTTGACAGTTTTATCTATATGAACAAATAATGATTGTTCTTCTCAAATAAAGTTAAATTTAATCACGGCAAAAAATTAATAAAATTGAGTATATATTTGTCTATATATTCTGATCATAGGACATCTGTTAGATGATTTAAATGTATATCGTAATCATTTTTCATGACATTTAATCTTCTATTTCATTCGAAAGTATATTTCACAAAGAATGTTCATGAATCGATCATTGATTACCGTTTTATTCTTTATGAATATTCAAGCACGAATTTTTCTTTTTGATACTGAAGATAGTCGTCGAGTGGAACAACACGATTGTCTCTATTATACAAGTGATGTTTCTGTAAAATATTGTCGTCGATCTAATAATGGTTCTACTTTGGATCGATCAAGTTTCACGTGCTTTAATGGTGGAGAACAACTTTCGTTTCAATATTTACTTGAACAAAATATTTCTCCTCAAGAGATTCTCCAATGGAATTCAAGTATTGAACGAGCCGATGATTATGCCTCATTCTTCTATTATCGAGATGAGAAAAATCTGATGAATGATGAATTTCTCTGCCATTGTATTCATCCGGGAACATTTGGAAAATATTGTGAATATCATTTTTTGGATGGTGCATTGACGTTTGAACAATCGATTAAACAACAATTCGAACAAAAAGAAAAAAATCATTGGGCTGCTCAACATTATGGCGATATTCTTTGTTATAAGACGATTCCTTGCTATTCAGGATTATTATGTTTAGATTGGAGAAATATTTGTGATGGAGAACAACAATGTTCTGGCGGTTACGATGAAGAAAATTGTGATCTATTAGAATTTAATGAATGTGATGATGATGAATATCGTTGTATGAATGGAATGTGTATTCCTGAAGATTATTGGCTTGATGGTAAATTCATTTAAAATGTACAATTTCACATTGAAGAATTTTTATTTCTCTATATTATTATAGGCGATTCAGATTGTATGGATGGTAGTGATGAAAAAACAGGTCAATTACATAACGATTGTTTCTATCAACCTGATCAATTTCGATGTGATGAGAAATTTTGTTCACGAGGCCAATGGTCATGTGGTGACGGTCAATGTATTGAAGCTTGGAATCGTTTCGGATATCAACAAATATTTTCTTCAGATGATTATTGTCTTAGTCATCGAGAACTAAATCATATGTGTGAAGCTAATTGGCGTTGGCCTTTATGGACTTTATCGCAAACTGGTTTATGTACTAATCAATTTGGTTATGATGATCCAGAATTAAGCATGTCTCAAACTTCTTCATCATCAGATGAGCGATGTACTTATCTAATTCGATGTGCTTTATCACAAGGATTTGAACGTGATTGTGTTTGTAATCATTTGAATTGTTCACAATTGATAATCGATCAATGTGGGCCTGGTCCTCTCTATGCATATCCTAATCAAGCTTTGGTACGTCCTTATATGTTTTCTTTGTATGAGATTGATCGTAGTTGGCTTGATCGTACACCAGATCAATATCTTTTCGATGGTGAAATTCTCTGTCGAGGATATTATGGTAAAATTTCAGTATTGGATTCGAAAGGGTTAAATATTAATTTTATCTGGATTCAACAGCCTCATATTTATTTAGATTTCGAATTCTGTCGTAAAGTTTCCGTGAAAAATTTACTCGAATTTCATTTTGATATCGGATGTTGGGCAAATCAAACATTAACTTTTAACAAACGATCGTATGCATTTGATCCAAGATTTTGTCCAAATTCACACCGATGTTTATCTCAATATCGTTCTCGTGATCGGATATCTGATTGTTATGAAGATTCCGATGAAGACGAATCGAATTATACTGAACTATTTTGTAAAAATATTCGAAACCATCGATTAAGTTGTTCACGTCAGGAACCATACTGCATTTCAATACATTTGATCAATATTGCCAATGGAATATGTTCTGATGGTTATGATCGATATTTATTTGGATCTGATCGTGATATAAAACATGTCTTCTGTCTCAATCGAAATGATCAAGATTGTCAACTTCTACGAGATTATATTCGAAATTCATCAATTCGAAATATGAGTTCAAATATTCAATCGATTCAATCGAGATCTCGTTTGCGTTATCATTGGTATTGCGATAGTTTTTGGGATACACCATCGCATTCCGATGAATCGGTTGAATTCTGTCAATCATGGATTTGTCCAAAAAATCAATATCAATGTCAAACAGGTCAATGTATTCAATTGCAATGGCTCTGTGATGGTGAATGGGATTGTTCGGATGCATCCGATGAAGAAGTTCTTCTTTCCATTATGCACTTTTCTGAACATAATCAAAAACTCGATGATTTTTCTAATCGAATAATAAAATGTTATCAAAAATATTCTAATCAATCATTTTCTAAGATTTGTAATATTTCATCGGAATTGCCTTGTTTTCGTGCAAATGTTTCCGATCCATTAAATATTAACGAATCTCGTCCATGTATTCCGTTCAACCGAGTTGGTGATGGATACGAAGATTGTGTTGCTGGTCATGATGAGAAAAATACAGCAGTTCATTGTCTTGGTTCTATGCTTGGTTTTAATGTTCGAGGAAATGATGGAACATGTTATGCATACAAACATATTTGTTCATTGATATCCAATGATCCAAATTGGCGTACATGGTGTTTTTATCGAAATAATAACAGTTCTTCATGTTCAAATAAGAATGATGTTATTTGTTTAGACGGCTCATGTAGACCAAATGCTCGTTGTAATAAAAAATTGGAATGTACTCATGGAGAAGATGAATATCGATGCATACTTTCTTCACTCGAGAGTGAAAGTATTCAATATCGTTGGGAGAAAGAGTCTGCTAGATTTTCGCAAGAGCCACAGTTACAACTGAATCTTTATCCATCACTATCAACGATTGAATCAATCCAATCAAAAACCAAACGGTTGATGATTATGGAAGAAGAAAATGCTTTTATGTGTAATCGTGGTGTTACAATTGGATGGATGAGAGAATACAAAGTCTGTTTTTGTCCACCTACTTATTACGGAAAATATTGTCAATTTTATAATGATCGTTTAACAATCATTACTCATTTGAATTTATCAGTAGAAATGAGTCATTTGATGTTTAAAGTCATTGTAACTTTACATGAGTCGGATATTGATATAGCCATCAGTCATTATCAGTTCATTGTTAATGGAACATTTGAAAGACAGAATTACGTCAAACATCGTTTTACTTTACTTTTTTCAAGACTTACTGAAATGTTAAGGTTTAAACAAATCCGTTATTTTACTCGTTCAAATATTCTAGAAAATCAACCATATTCAATTCATTTTAATCTCTTCCAATTAAATAGCAATGAAATAATTGAATTAGGTCGATGGACTTATCCAATCTACTTTGATTTTTTACCTTCATTTCGTTTAGTAAAGTTCTTGAGTTTCCCAGATGAATTTCTAAATCAAACAAATCATTCTTGTATTAACCATTCATGTCCTTCGAATTCAATCTGTTTACCTATTATTAATCAACAAGATCAATACTATTGTTCATGGCAAAATGGTACTTATGATGCAAATCAATCTTATGAACCATTATGTATTTCGTATTGTTCATCGAATTCTTTTTGTAAGCCTGAGTATCGTGGATTTTTAAGTAATCTTGGTCAACCTTTCTGCGTTTGTCCATTAGGTTATTTTGGTCCACGATGTAATTTACGTCATGAAGAATGTCATTCTCAGCCATGTTTCAATAATGGTACGTGTTATTTAACATATGATTCAACAGGAGAAAATCCATTTCGATGTGAATGTGAAACAAATTTCTATGGTGATCGATGTCAATGGACAAAATCTTTCATTGGAATCGATTTGAATATGACTGATCACAAAGCAATAATATCAGTCGTTCAATTTTGTGATGTTTTTAGAACTTCGTACGAAATTCTTGTTCAAGACCAACAATTGATCAACGGAATACCATTGACAGTATCATACAATCATCCTTCAATTAAAAAACCAATTCTTGGCATTTTAAAAACCTATGAAGATTTGAATCATTTAAACTATTTTATTATTTATTTTTTTCCAAATACTACTCAAATGTATATGATATCAACACCACAACAATGTCCACATGTTATGGTACTTTTGAATCAAAAGCCATTCGATAATCAAGATGGAATACCTATTCTTTTTAAATATCATCGAATTTGTCAATATTATAAAGATTTATATTGTTTTTATAATGATGATTATCTTTGTATATGTGAATTGGATCATCATCGAGCCAATTGTTTACTGCATGATATAAATATTGATCGATGTAATTATTGTTTCTCAAATGGAAAATGTCTTCGTGGTAGTTTGAAAGATGAGAAAAATTTCTTTTGTATTTGTCCTCGATGTTATCAAGGTGATCGATGTCAATTTTCAATGGAAGCATTTGGTTCAACTATTGATTCTCTTCTTTCATCACATTCATTAACAATTTCATTGATCTATATAATCATATCTGGATATCTCTTATTTATTGGATTAATCAATAATATTTGTTCATTCGTTACTTTTCAACGATCAACACCACGAAAAGTTGCAATCGGCTATTTTCTTCTCATCAGTACTCTTCTCAATAAATTTTCAATTTTCTTTCTATTCCTTAAATTTCTCTACAATTTTATTGGATCAGCAGGATGGTTTAATGATGACCGCTTAAATCTTGTTCTATGTAAAATGCTTTCCTATTTTCTTTCGGTTACTACTAGATCTTTCTATTGGTTAGCAAGTTGGATAACTATCAATCGATTATTCATTATTCTATGTCCAACCAAAACATTTTTCAAACGACCTTCTATGGCTAAAATTATTAGTAGTATCACTATTTTCCTTATTTGTCTAATGCATTGCCATGAAATTCTTTCTCATATCATCATTAAACAATCTGATTCAACTGTTTGTGTAACACATTTTGAAGGTAAATTTATCACTAATTACAATCGTGTGACAACATTTATACATTATTTAATTCCTGTTGCTATCCAAATTATCTCGATTACTTTGTTAATTTTTCACGTTGCTCGAAGTCGAACAAGATCAAGAGGCAATGCAATCTTTTCTCGATCATTTTTGACAGAACAATTTCTGGCTTTAAAAGAATTATATATTACTCCATTAGCAATTGCCATTAGTGCTCTACCACAAATAACACTATCATTTACTTTAGCTTGTCAACAATTAGTTCAATGGCAAAAGCATCTTCTTCTATGTGCTTATTTATTATCGTATACTCCACAAATTCTTGCTTTTTGTTTGTTTGTTCTGCCATCGACGATCTATAAACAAGAATTTAGTCAAACATGGATCGGCCAAAAATTATCTTCGAGGTTTGGAAAACTTTTCGATCGGTGAGAAAATGGTCCATTACACCTGTAAAGGATAACATTTCTAAACATTGTTATAGATGCTTTTTTCTATAAGAAAAATGATTTGGAAAAATGGATAAATGGTATTTGATGTGAGAAAAATACTTTTTATATATTACTTATATACATATACAGGAGAATCTTGAGGGTGTGGGGTGTTGGTGTGGGTGTCTCTACATATCTTTTATTCGCACCCATACCCACATTCACACCCACACTCTCCTCGATCCTCAATTATTCGATACCCCAGTCAAATTGAAAATTTTAAAAGAAAAGACTCATGTTGTATACCTTCTTTTATAATGAAAAAAATATAGTTGGAAATTTTCACTGATAACTTGATATTTCATCGTCGAAAAGTCTTTTATTAGTCATCAACAAAAACATGCGCAGTCGCTCTCATTCTCCAAGTAGTGATAAAGGCACAGAGAAAAAAACTCGATAAGACGAACAGTAAAAACCATTTTGATAGTGGGTGTGAATGTTAAAGAGGATATAGTAGGAGAAAAGATTATGACATCCACACCCACACCCTCAAGAATTATTTTGATTGCCATAAAGTATTCCCGTGTACATACATCATCAATTTAGAGGATCGTTAATTAGTTGAGTGATGATGAAAATGTAAGAAAAGAAAAAAAAAAGAATTTGTATTGACAACAAAAATAACCTTTAAAGAAGACTAAAGGTAGTATTTTTTATTTTCATAGCACAGAACAAAAAAAGAAAGAACAAAATAAACAAAAAAAATATGAATGCAATCTTTATTATTCTTATCATCTGAATCTGCTTCAATCTGTTTTGCTTTATGCTTGATATTGAAGATGAAAAAAGAAATTTCATTGATATTACTGCAATTCTTTTTTTCTGACATAGGAAGCGAAATAATTTATAATACTTAGTCAATATACATGACGCATATTTCTTGCATAATAATACCAGAAATTGAGGGTGGGTGTGGGTGTGCGTAATGGATGTATGAGATAACAACGCCCATCCACACCCTCAAAAACATGAGCATTTTTCTAAATGCTCTAAAAATTCTTAGATTCAACCAAAACCGTATGAATTTAGTAGAAAAATGCTTGTCTGAACGTGCTCTATGAAATGATATATGATTCAATGTGTCTGTGAATAAAAAGTCCTAATGGGCTAATTGTGCTTCTTATACGCCCCCGTCCTTTCCGTCACTTCCTTTTCCTTGTTGATAAGAATCATGAGATTACAGAGTGATGATTCACTTCATTGCGATTTTTATTTGGACAAAGGAGAAAGAGGTCTCTGATAACGCTTGGTGACACTATAAATACTCTATTCTCAGCAGCTTTCTCATTTCAGAGCACTGCTTAATCAAGTCAATTAAGTAAGTTATATCAAATGATCTATCTAGATTTACAACATATCTTTCGGATGTTGTTCTTACACTTTTCTCACTCATCGTCGAGCGAGAACTTATAGAACACTATGAAGTTGTGAAACTCAGTAGGATGTGAGTATAAGAGAAATACACTCACGCTCACCCTAGTTTATCACGATCATCTGAACAGACTTCTTATAAAATCATCATCTATGCCCTGTATGATTTTGTGACTGCCTATTATTTTCATTTAGAACCTCAAGAATTTTCTGTATCTAACATGAACCACCAACTTCCTTGTAATGGTAGTCGTTGTGACAAATGTGGCATGTGTCGTGATTGGCATTTTAATGGTGACCGAAACACGTGGAATTGGTTCTGCAATTGCAGAAATGGGAATGCGAATGCGAATGATTTGACTCGCTGGCGCGGTCATGAACACAATTATCGTGACGGTCATGACCACATCCATCGTGACAATCGTGATGATCGTGAGTGTCATGAATGTCGTGATGGTCGTCAGTGTTATGAATGTCGTACCGGTCGTATGTGTCGTGAGTGCCATGACTGTCGTCACGGTCGTATATGTCGTGAGTGTCGCGACTGTCCTGATTGTGGTGCCTACAAGCTTTTTACAAAAGCTGCTGGCGCTACCTGTATTGGCTTTCGTCGTCATTCTGGTCTTGGTATTGGTGTTCCTGGCACTTATCTTAATAATTATGGTGATGACGATATTGTTCTTGTTGCTGCTGGTAATGATGTTATTGGTCGTGCTTCTTATTTTGGTGGTGGTCATTTATGTATCTGTGAGATGCACTAACATTCTGTATAATAACATGACATGCTAATGTTGTAATATTTCTATATTTAAGCCAAGATTTACGATTGAATAAAAATTGTAGATGAACGATAAAACGACCTCGACTTCCAGTCGCATGTAGACCTAGTGTGTGCATAAGATTCTTTCAATTGCAGACTCGATGGATGTTTGCTTTGCTGCATATTCAGTTAAAATGAATTAAAAAATAGATAAATAAATGCGTAAAACTACATAAAACTAATTTTTATAAGTTTAGCATGTCAAATCGTATTAAATAATATAGAGTGCCATAATAAGAAGGAAGGGTGTAGGTTTGAATCTTGTTTAATTATACCCACATTCAAATCTACATTCGACTAAAGGTAGTATTTTTTATTTTCATAGCACAGAACAAAAAAAGAAAGAACAAAATAAACAAAAAAAATATGAATGCAATCTTTATTATTCTTATCATCTGAATCTGCTTCAATCTGTTTTGCTTTATGTTTGTTATTGAAGATGAAGAAAGAAATTTCATTGATATTACTTCAATTCTTTTTTTCTGACATAAGAAGTGAAATAATTTATAATACTTAGTCAATATACATGACGCATATTTCTTGCATAATAATACCAGAAATTTCTTTTGACTCATTTCAATTCATTTCGTATATAAAATGAGTAAACCATCTTGACAAACATGACGTTTAATATGTCGTATATTTCAATATTTGAATGTTTACCGAATGAATTAATTATTGGTATTTTTGATTATTTGGAACCAGAAGATAATTTTCAATCATTTTTTAATTGTAATATTCGTCTTCGAAAGTTAGTCAAACAATATGTATCATACAATCGTCATGAACTTGATAAAGATATTACAAGATTTTCAACGTTACATAGTTGGTATAAACATTTGAATTTTATTAATGGTGGTGTAATATTCTATTTAGTGCCATTAAAGGGTGAACAAGAACGTTATGAATTCGATCCACGTATTTCAGATTATAATGGTATTCATTGGCATTTCACAGAAGGGAAAACTATGTCACTACCTGATAAACGAATAAAGAGAATTAGTCGAAAATATCCAATTAAACTTAATCCAATATTTGCTACTCATGGACAAGGTTTTTCATTTTTTGGGAAAGATAGTCGAGATTTTATTCGTCATTATTATCCATCACAATTTGAATTCTTGACAACGACTCTTTTTTGTGAATTATATATGAGTATGCATAAAGACTATGAATATTCCGAAGATATCAGAACAATACGAAAATCTATCATCGAAAATGAACGTAAACGTTTACGAAATGTTATACGACAAGCTGCTCATTCTATATGGAAAGAAATACAAGCGTTAGAAGATATTAATATACTTGATATTATGTATGGTCAACAAACGGCAGGATCAGTTATAAGAGTATCGCTTAATGAACTTGATTTATTACGATATAAATAAAACTATTCAATTTTCATGTCAATGTTCGACTCCTGATTATGTGCAATGGACTTTTTTACAACACTAGAAATAATTTCTAGAGTGTGGGTGTGAGTGTAGTTGCAGACAGACGAGAGAGGAAACACTTACACCCACCTTCAACAGAATATTATTTTTTTAAAATTTAAAAACTTGAAAATTAAAACAATGCAATGTAAAATCTTGTCTTATTATGAAATATATATATGTATTTAATTTTGATTAATCCAAATAATTAAACTATACGGTCGGTCATCATTGCCTAAACTAGCAGTCATATATAATCCAAGTTTTTCTATTTCTTTTCTAATCGATAATATTTGATCAATTTTAGAACATCGATAAGTTCGTATATACGTTAATTTGGGTAAATATTTGATTAAATATATAGTCTCTAATTCATTTATAGAACATTTAATTTGTTCAAGATTAGAGAATATTCTACAGAATTGTTCTAATTGACCTGAATTCTCAAATGCTGTATACGATAAATTCAATCTTTTAATATATTTATTTAAATATTTGCATAGTTCATCATTGTCGAACCAACATATTAAATCAGATAATTTAGTTTTTAAAGATGTCAATTGTGTTGTCGGTTTTAATATTTCCTTAAATAAATCTATTGTTTCAAATCGTAAACCATCTAATCTAATAGAGTTAAATGTTTAATATTTGATAAATTAACCACTGTTTGAAGATATTTTATCTGTGAGTATCGCATTTCAATATTATCAAGAGAAAGCAAAAGTGGAGGGCCTAGTGATAATGAATTAATATTAGAAAAATAACATTGATTGATTTCTGTTAAGTTTTCAAGATTGATTGTTAATTCTTTTACATTCTTAAATGTATTGATATGATTAATTGATTCATTATAATATCTATTTGTATTTAACTGAAGTTTAAAATTATCAAATGCATATAGTATTGTATAAATTTATATTGAATTGGTTGATATGGAATATTCTGTATACCAATGATGTTCATTGCACCAAAAACTATTTTGAAACTATTTTCATCAATATTCATTTCTTGATTATTATTGATTTGAAAGTTAAAGGACGGGGACCGTTAAGACCACAAATCAGCCCATTAACTTTTCATTGGGAAATCGCTTTGGAAACTACATAGGATACTAGATCTTCGCGAGGCGAACATTTTGATGTCATTTTTGATAGATTTTAATGATACTTGTACGTATCAATTTGAGTTATCTTTATATACCATTTTTCTAGCTCTGAGGACGTACTATTTCGACTATATCTCGACTAAACCCAAATACCTGTTTGGCTGTGGGTGTAAGCGCGGGCTGAAAGTATGGATGATCACACCCACCCTCAACGATTTACGTCAGCAGAATTTGATTTGTTCACCTATGTCAATACCATGACTATAGTCTATTCACAATTGAAATATGATATTGAAAAAAACTTCTGATGTTGGAACATGTTAATAGATGAAATATAATAAATACAAAGATCACATCCGAACAAACAGAACAAAATGATTTTTGATGATAATGACGACAGCAACGTTTATCGAAGGCACGTACTTGCTAAAGTTGTTATGAGTAATAATTGCTTACAAAGTTACAGTAATAATGAAATAATCCGATGATTAAATTGATATTTAGATTGATTAAAATAGCTCCGTAGCATTTATCTATTTCAGTTATAATCAGAGGCGAAATGAACTGTTTGAAGGTGTGAGTGTTGATTTCGGTTCCATCTTTACACACAACGTGGATATTAGATTTGAAACCACACATCTGTGTGATGTCTCGGAGAAAATTCGCCACGTCGTGATAAACATCTTTTCTTGAGATATGTTTAGCGAGTTTTCATGGAGAAAGAAACTGAAATATTCAACGAAAACTTCTTAAATCTAGAAATAAAGTACGTGACTAGAAACGAGTCCTGACAAAATAGATTTAAATAAAAAAACATCAACATAGTCATGCCTTGTTCATCGACGTCAATCGTTCATTGATCATGATAGCTGATACTTTATTTTAGGTGAAGACACGTTCGTTGATTAATTTTCTTTTCTCGTTATCACGTTCTTCTGTACTAATAGCAAAGGATTTTTCTAAAAAATCAAAAAATTTATTTCTTCATTTCGAATCTAAATTTCATCTTGTATCTTTTGAAATAAATAAAAATCGAATGAAAAATATCAGATAATATAACCAGTTCTTTTCGTTATTCAAATCTGAAATCGATTATTTTTTTTATCTTTAACTAGAACTTCTCGAGAACCGTGTTTTTCTCTTTGTGTCATGTTGAGAGAAAGGAATGAGAGAAAAAACAGATATATAAATGGAGAATCTACAATGAGTGTCATTTGGTTGTCATCGAAGGCGAAGACCATCTTGAGGGTGTGGGTGTGAGTAACACTTTTTTACATCATCATCCATCCACACCCACCTTCAAGTATTGTATGTATGCGCTAAATACGAGTGATGTCATTTATTTCATTCTAAGGATATGTGCATTATCTACACAAGCTTTTTTGTTTCATTTAAGAGTGACTATATCTTATTCATCTCTTGTCATACTACAAAAAGCACTTTGGACGTGAATCAGCATGTGTCTTACACATTTCTGTAAATTTTAGCATTATCACCATACTATATCTATATATAAAGCTTTTGTTCAAGAAGATTGGAAAGAAATAAGTCGTACATATGGCAAGTAACAATACTGTTTCAAATAATGTTACTACTGAAGATTACTCCACATCTATTTCACCAGTATGGACAGTCCCAATAGATTCTACTTTAACTTCGGATAAATCTGTGTTACCATTTAACACAAATCTGGAACTGCAAACTTACGATACATTTATCAGTCAATCTGCATCTGACATCGATGATCTCCCACCAAACTATTTTGATGTATCAATTGTGCCTAATGGAGCTGTTTTATTTCATAATGATGTTCCTCCATATACAGAAGCATCCAAAGCAGAAATAGAACGTAATCGAAAAGGTGTACTTTCATTTGATCAACTTATTGATAAAAATCCTGATCAATTATGGCTTTATTTCATGACTTATCTCAATGAGAAACCGAAATTAGATGTCAATATTCGTGGTTATTATATAGAGGTATTTGTACTTTCAACAAATGCGTCAGAATAAATATTTCGCTGAATCTAGATAATTTCTGTCATGTGTATCTTTTCTGTTTGTAGTATTATACAGAGAGGGAAAGTTATCGACACACTAAAGGTAACTGGCAAACTCGTACTATAACAAAGTCCCGTATTGTGACTGAGTTCTATTTTTCCATTGATTTATCACCTTACATTTGTGAACATTGGTGGCGTGTTGCTGTTATTCCATCGGCAAAGGCAAAAGTGGCTGGCGAAACTGTTACATTAAGAGATGCTCTTGAACAATATACACTTTCGAATAAGAAAATCAAAGAAATAATATTGCAAAAGCAGCTACATGGCTGGAATCAAGAAGAATTAAAAAATAAACTTATTGCATTAGTTCGTTCAACTGGTTATCAGAATAATATTTCTGTCGTAAGTATAACAGTAATACTAACCGTTTGAGATTGAAATTACTAGGATAATACAGAGAATTTTCCAAGGGATTACTTACTAATTTAGATAAATTTTGTTACTATAGAACTGAAAGGGTTAAATCGTAATGAAATTTATTTTTCATTTATTTTCTAGACCTATCATGCATTCAATTATCAAATTGTCGCTCGTTCATCTTCAAAACTTAGTCGTTTTGCTAATTCAACTGTGGCTCGTGTCTTGTGTTGTATTTCCTGCTTATGTCTTATTTTTGGCCCTATTTATTATTGCTTACGTAGCATAGGTTCAACACGAGATAATATTATCGCCGAATATATGACTATGAAACCAGTTGGTACTTTCCTTCGACTTAATGCTCAAATGATTATTGATGCAGTGATTCAGCGTTCACATAAATCTTATATAGCACGTTTTGCGTAACTATGGTACCATTGTCTTTATTATTTTAATGATTTGAGTGAAAAAAAATGTTTTCAAAAAAAGTTATATTTAAAAAGATAAATAAAGAAATCTATTTCCTATGTAATTCGTTTGACTTTATCCAAGTTTTTCTGAAAATAAATGGTATAATTCATACTAATCAAGGTAAAATAAAGAAAGATCAGATATTGTGTAATAAACAATGGCTTATGTTGAGAATATAGGGTGCGTGTGTGAATAAGATTAGTGCTAGCAATAACCAGATACAGACCCATCCACATCCTCAAGATGGTTTGAAATAGTGCACTTAAAATCAGACAGCAATAAAAAAATGCCAAGACGGAACAATTATCTTTATGCATTGATTAAAAGTAAACAGAAATCTATGAAGTAGATATTATACTATTTGTATAATCAATTAGGAGTAAAAATTGAATAAATTCAAGAATTCCTTCAGGATAATCTTTACCTTGTTGATTTTTAATACAAATATCTTCGTTATCTAATGCTTCCATTGGAGTTTTTGTTCGACTTAAAATTTGTTTCCAAATATTTTCTGTTTTAATTTCAATAATTAAATTAGGTAACATCTTATCATTCCAATCATCTTGCATATCAACAATTGAATTTCGAATTTCAATTGAATATTTTTCATTTGTATCATTAAAATGAAAGAAAATTAAAAGATTTTGTTCTTCTGCTTTTTGATAATTGAAATTCACTGAAACAGTTTTTAATTAAAGATTTAAAAACCTTTTCAATCGTTTGTTTTTCTGATGGTTTTATTTGAATTAATTCTAAAGCCCATTGATATTTTTCTTCTTTCAAAATCAATTGTACTTTTTCAAAAACTTGTTTTGTTCTACCACCAAATTGAATTAAATTTTCGGCGAATCCACATTTAAAGCCGATGTTTTTTCACTAAACCAATGTAAATACTGCACGTATACTCCTATAAATATAAAAAATTCTTGTAAATAAGGATGTTGTTTAAGTCTGGGTAGTAATTGAATTAGTTTATTACCAATAATTTCATCTGCTGTTAATCCTTTATTAACAAATCGAATTGTTTGATAAATTTCATTTTTTCCAACAATTGATTTTGTATATGATGGAATTAAATATTCAACATGAAAATTTCGCATTAAATCTAATTAAGATATCCATTGTAAAGGATCTCGTGTTGTTGTACTACGTATTGCATAAATATTATCAGCAGCCAAAAGAACATTATAACAATATGATCATCTGTTTCACCTGATGCATAATATAAAACATATTTTGATTATAATTTAAAAATGAATCAATTCAACAATTAATATGACCTGTTTGTTTATTTAAATATGTTCCAAATTGTCTTGCTGCTCGTTGAAATGTGATTGGTTGAACTAAATTCATTGTTTTATCAAGAATTTTTAATGTTTTTGAATGCATTTTCATTTGTAAAAACTGCAGCACTTTCACGTGATTCTAATGTATCAATTAATATTGAATTAGCTAAACCATATCCAATTGCACAATGAATATCAGGTAAAACAGTTATAACTTAACAAATAATTTCAATTAAAATTTATAAAAATAAATCAAATTCTTCATTATGTTTCACTAAACCTTCACACATTATGGTTTTGAATTAAAATAGAATTCGTTTTGTTTTATAAGATAGAAATAAAGATAAACGTTTTTTTTGTTCTATATTTATAGAAGAATGCAAAGTTCGTAAATAGTCTTCTCTTTTTTTAATCATTTAAAAAGAAATCAAGAGGGTGTGGGTGTGGGTGTGGTTTTGATTAAGAATATACCCACACCCACACCCACACCCTCAAAATACTTTTGGATCAAATAACGCCCGAAGAATCATATTGTTTGCAATCTGAATATTATGGTGTCAACAGAAGGGGTATAGCATCACGTGTAGAAGTTTAAGCATGGATGTTGTTCGAAGATTACAAACCAGTTCAACGATTATGGCCACTTATAAAATCTTATAAATATTCATAAATAATTTTAATGAAATTTTAACAGCGAAAGTAATTTCTTTTTATTTTAGATATACATCTGATGCATGGTAAGTGCCGACAACAGATACCAACAGTTGAAAGTAGTTAGTGTTAGTTTATTCTAAAAAAAAGTATTCATAATATTTTGATCTTCGATTGAGATCAATTCTTTATAATTCTCATTTACATTCAAGGAAAATAATATTTATCGATAAATTTCCTTTATTCATAGGACCTGGGGTGCAATTAATCTACCAATTGGTAATTATTCACTTTTGTTTCGTGTGTTTAATGCAGACATCATCAGCGATAATATTGCTATTGTTCCATGTGTTGTTATAATAAGAATCATACTAATGAATCAGTATATCAACACGGAGAGTGCTGGTAACCATATTTCTTCAATTTCTTATTTTTTTTCTTTGTATAGTACAATTAGAATATGTTGTAATAGACTATGCATCATTTAATAAGTGTTATATGTATGTTTAACTTATCTTGGATAAGGATAGATTCCGATCAATTCGAGTTAAGTTTTTGTGATTTTCAAATGTAAATTCTGTTTTGTTTTTTTCTCATTTCATGGTCAGTATCATATTACATGTTAAAAGATAACTTTTTAAATTATTTTATTGTAATCCATCCTAGCTATTTTTTAAAGGTCTTCTTCTTCTTTGTATTAAATGAATTGTAATAGATACTTTTCATAACGCGGAGAAAGAATCCAAACATACCAATTTCGGAGTTAAAATAAAAAGATAAAGAAGAACTGAATATAAGAAGATGGTTATTGTTTAGTCTTTCATTTTTTTTTCAAAACAAAGACGACATACTTATACACAATCAATGGTATGGAAATTATTTCATAAGAGTCAGAGGAGAAGTTTTAAAACATCGAAGATATGTAAAAAAAAAAGAAGAAGATTTGAACCGTGTTTGAGAGGATCATATAAATTTTATTACTCGATTTTATTTGGATTATAACTGCCAGTTATCTTTCAAAGAAGTTGTTGATAAGATATTCTGTAGGCTTTGAGGTCTTAGCTAAATCAAGGATCCATTCATAGTTAGATAAACCAGTGAAAGCGCAATCAAGTATCACTATTCGAAGAAAAATATTTTCCAATTAAAAATTTACTTATCTAAAACTTATTTTCTTTGCACAAGAAATGTTATTCCCTAAATGACTTCCCAATTCTAAGTGCACTTACAGTTATAATTAGTAGTACTCTTAATTTTGAGTGTGAGAAATGAAGCATTCTTGTAAAAGTGTACTCATATTTGTGACTTAGCTCGAAAGAATTCTTTAGTCAAATGGATCTTATAGTGATAACTTCAGAATGTTTTCTTCACGAATTCAGATGCGAGCAACTACATCACGCGATTTCTCTAATATAATTACTGTTTTCCAGGAGGAATAAACAATATTTTTCGTAAGTAGTGCACTTCTAATATTTGTTCTTCAATGGTTTTTACCTTTTCAGAACCACAATCAACGTCACGAGGAAGAAAAGTAACGATTACAGTATCATCACGGCCAACACTTGGGAAGCTACCTAAACCTAATTACCAAAATATGGAATATAAAAAACTTCTTATTGGCAAAGACGAAGAAGATGTGGAGATGGCTACAAAACGAGCAACTGCATATGATGCATCACCAGAATGCAAAGTAGGTGTTGTTGTGTTCAGGGGTGCTGGCGTAGTATTAGCACTGCATTATTCTAATGTAAAGCTAGCACCTCTAGTTCTGTTGTATCTGAGTTTTAGCCAGAAAAGTAGATTACTTATGTGCATGAGTATGTCAGAAAAAGTTATGAAATGGAATAACTATTTTAGAAAAATCAAAAGGATAGTTAATTCTATATGTAGTAAATAGTGTTTTTGTAAAATTCGTTTTGTGAAACATGATCTGAAAGAGAGTAGTGAATTGCTTGGATAGAAAGGAAAAGGTCATTTGTGCACTAGACCATATTGAGGGTGTGGGTGTGAGTAGGTGGGGACACGGAATAAATTTCATACCCTTACTCACACCAATACCCACACTCTTGACATAAATAAATTCGTTTTGTAAGAAATTCTTTGTTGAAAACAAAGATCTGAAAGAATTATTTTCATTGTATAAAAGACAGATGTGAAGAATGTGTAAGAAGAGCTTTTTCAGTGTTTTTCCGTTAAGAACAACGGATAAAATCTTATCTCAACAAACAGAAATAAATAATAGATATTTTTTTGTTTATGTAGAACAAACTTCAGATAATGTCAATGCATTTCACGTTTCCCAATACTTTTTACTAACAAGTTCTTTTTTTCAATAAATTTATTTTCATCGATAAGAAAAAAATCATCCTAAATCGTTGCATTATTTTTAATGTCATCTCAAACTAAAATATTCTACATAGAAATGATTAATTCAAGTTGAATTTTTATTTATAGAAATATAAATATATAGAATCAAAATCAAATCTCATTGTTTTTTTATTTTACTTGTTTTTCTGAGAATTTTCACATAGGATTAAAAAAAAATTGTTAAACATTCTTATCTTTCTTCAGCATAAAATAAGTTTTAAAAATAGATGAAATATTCATTCTCGAAATAAAATATTTCTGAAAGAGATAAAATTTTCTTTATTATTATTCGAAAAAAGATTAACAAATTCGGTGGTTAGTTACGAGAACAATCAACACTTTTTAAAGAATTCTAAATCAATAATTTTTCTTTAATATTTAGCCTGAAACAGAGAATAAAAACAATATTAGACGATCTACTCGTCCACAAACAGGATCGTAAGTATTTGATTTATTTATTCGAAATATATCTATGATTTTAGATCTTTATTTCATCGGAAACCAATATTGATTTTAATTATCGTTGTTGTTTTCATCCTAATAACTGTCATTAGCATTACAAGATGGATTACTTTCACTAAAAAAGCCAAAACAACAATGAATGGTAAAGTCTTGTTATAAAAGAAAAAATAAGAATTGATATATTTCTTGAGCATGAAATAAATAAGCTTAACGTAAATTCCAAATCTGTAGCTCACTTACGCATACATATTCTACCTAATGATATTTGAAATTATATAGTCGCCCAAAAAAAATTAATAATTACATACAGAAGAAATCTGTTCCTGAATGAGAAGTGGTATTTCCAAAACAGAATAATAGTACTCAACCCCCAGAAGTAATACTCTCAAAACAGAACAAAAGTATTCAGTACTTGAAAGGATGATTTTCATAACAGAACAATTGTGTTCTATTTTTGGGAGTTTTGAGTTGTGAGTATATTAGACGAATCATCCACATCCTCAAAATATTTTATTTCATAAATCATCTCATTTCTCTTATTTTAATGTTGATTTACTAAGAAAACTACAACATAACATTTATTTCTAATTGAAATATTTTGAATGTTTATTCATTTATTTTATTTTGTACAAATTTTTCAATTCAAATTAGTTTTTTTGTTGATAAGTTTTCTAAAACATTTTTTTTCAAGTTTTTACTGAACAAAAAAAATCACAAATATCAAACAAAATTTGATTTTTCATTTAATATATTTATGAACATTTTATTCAAAGTTATTCTTTTCTCTTTTCTTAGATGAATAACAAGTTTTCTTTTTTTTATCAAAATCTTTTGTTTTCATCTTTTTCTAGAACCGAAATTCAACAAATGGAAACAAAATGCCATCACTGTGGCTGGTGGAAATCGAAAAGGACAAGGATTAAATCAACTTAATTTTCCTTATGGAATCTTTATTGATCAAAAGAAAACTATTTTCATTGCTGATTGTTGGAATCACCGTATTGTTGAATGGAAATATAATGCTAACCAAGGACAAATCATTGCAGGTAGAAATGGTGAGGGAAACCAAACGGATCAATTGAATTATCCATCAGATGTGATTGTTGATCAACAGAATCATTCGATTATCATTGCTGATCATGACAACAGACGAGTGATTCAATGGTTAAATCAAAATGAAAAAATTCTTATTTATAATACTGACTGTCATGGTTTGGCAATAGATAAAAATGGATTTCTTTATGTTTCTGATCCTAAGAAGAATGAAGTGAGACGATGGAAAATGGGAGAATATAACAATGAAGGAATTGTAGTGGCTGGTGGAAATGGAAAAGGAGATGAACTCAATCAATTCGATTGGCCTACTTTTATCTTTGTTGATGAAGATCAGTCTGTTTACATATCAGAGTTGCACAATCATCGTGTGATGAAATGGGAAAAAGATGCAAAAGAAGGAAGAATTGTGGCTGGAGGAAATGATGAAGGAGGAAAACTCAATCAATTATCTCATCCTCAAGGAGTAATTGTTGATCATTTTGGTCAGATTTATGTGGCTGATAGTGGGAATGATCGAATAATGCGTTGGTGTGAAGGAAAAGAAAAAGGTGAAATTGTTGTTGGTGGGAATGGTGCAGGAAATCAATCAAATCAACTGAATCATCCCATAGGTTTATCTTTTGATGATGAAGGAAATCTTTATGTTGCCGATTTTGGAAATGATCGAATTGAAAAATTTGAAATAGTTTTGTGAATAAACTTTCGGTTTTGAAATAAAAAAAAGTGTTTTTGATTGTTTTTCTTTAAAATTTAATTTAATTTAAGAATTCTGATTAACAAATTTTATCATTTTCCTACTTTATTTGATTTGATTTTGAAAAGATTTGTAATAAAAATTAAATCAAAAGATGAAAACAAATTTTATTTAAAATTTCAAAAGAAATTAATAAACATTTTTATTGGGATGAAAACAAAACATGAAGAAAATATATGAAACAAAATCGAAAATGAATAAAAGTCCTGTGAATGTTACAAAATTGAAACTTGATTTTTAATTAGAAAGAATCTTGAGGGTGTGGGTGCGAATAGAAAACAATCAAGTACTCTCACGCCCGTGGCACATCTCTGAGGCAATCTCACAATGATTTACCCAGGCTTAGTTAGGATAAAATTTGAGGACTTCGCTAAACTAAACTAAAATCTTGTATCTGAGCGTATTTGCATCCACGTCTAGCTATCTAGTTCTACTGCCTGCAAACATTGCCTGTTTGCAGTTGATTAACGATAGTTTAAAATAGTACAAAAGTATATGAATAAATGAAAAAGTACATTTTTACAATAACAAGCACAGAATGACGTCAATCATTTATCGATTCTAGCAAACAAAATAATGAATAAATATTATTCTCACTTTCTTGTCTTATAAAAAGTTTCATTTCTATTGACGCTCGGAAAATTATGCATTGCGTTCTTTAATATTTCTTTCTTCAAACAATTTTACAATATTTGAAAATAAGGACGACATAATCGTTCAAAATAGTATATCTTTTCTTGATCTTAAATTTTTTATTAATAGTTTCCGTATGAAAAAAGAAAACAAAATTCATCATTTCTGTGAAAGAATTTCTTTTTTTTCTTCTAATAATTGATATACAATATATTGTGTGACACATATTTTATATCCGATTATTATTTACTTGGAGCCGATGTAATGTGTTGTCCGGAATTTCCAGTATGATAAAGTAAAAGAAAAAGATAGTTTTTATCGAGAAATTTATTAAATTTTTCTCGGCAATTTTTGTCCGTTTATTAAGGCACATTCAACGTCATAGACTTTGAAACCAATCAAAAGTAACAAGTTACTAAATGCGAGAGTGGATGAAAAGAACGAGAAATATATAGAACAATAAATTGTTAGTTTCATTTCATTTCTACTTCGATTAAATAAATAGGTAGAAATATTTTTTTTGACGATCTTTACCTTAGTATCCTCATCAATTATCATTATTGAACAAGGTGAAAACGAACAGTAATTCGTTTTTTCACAATGGTAACCATTGGTAGGCCCAATTTATGGTTAATTTTAATCATTATTGGGCAAGTATCAGGTAAACACTCAATATATTTTCTGTAGTTTCATAAAAATTAATCATTAGGCTGAATTCGAAAAAATCGAGACATCAGGGTGTGGTTAGTGCGGGTACTCTCCGTTTTGCTCTCACTCACATTTGAATTTATTTAGAATCATAATAATTCCTTCGATAAAAGAATTAAATTTTTCATTTCAATAGAATTAACTCTATTTTTCTTTGATACTTTAGCTGTTTCTTATAATCAGCCAAAATTTTGCTCGAATGTTTCATGGAATCAAAATGCCACAATTTTTGCAAATAGCAGCACAATAGGTACAACTCCTTACAGCATTTTTATCAATACCGATAACACCGTCTATGCGCTTAATCGAATACATAATCAAATTCAGATGTGGCTTAATGATAGTATGAATCTAACCAGGACAATTTCTGGCGGTTTTTCAAATTCATGGAGCCTCTTTGTGACAACAAATGGTGATATTTATGTCGATAATACCAATACAAGCAGTTCCGTAGACAAATGGGCATTGAATTCAAACAGTAGTGTACCTGTAATGTATGTTAGTAGTGCATGTTACAGTCTCTTCGTTGATATTAATGATACTTTATACTGTTCAATAAATGCTCTTCATCAAGTTGTTACAAAATCACTTAACAGCGTTTCAAACATGACAACCATTGTTGCTGGTACAGGCTGTCCAGGATCTATTTCGAACATGCTTTATAATCCTCGTGGAATCTTTGTTAACACTAACTTAGATTTATATATAGCAGATTATACTAATAATAGGATACAATTGTACCAATCAGGACAATTAACTGGAACAACAGTAACAGGAGTTACATCCGTAACTACTACAATTACACTCTTTCAGCCAACTGGAATTGTTCTTGATGCAGACAAC